>JBCNJP010002857.1:0-18492 GCA_039602395.1 Deinandra increscens subsp. villosa | reverse complement strand
AAATCTGGGTAGCAGTTCCCTTAATGTTTTTCAAAGGAAGTGTTATGCATGTCGTAAACCAGGGCATCTTGCTGCACAATGTCCTACGAATGCGAGCACTGTTAGTGCATGAACCTTGTGTGGCCGTTACTGTTCGAATTGTCAAACAGACTGATTTGTTGAAGACATGAACTGAGGTCCGAACCTCAGCCGAACTCTAGGTTCGGAGTTGGCCGAACCTAGATGGCCGAACTCCAAGTTCGGAGGGAGTTCGGACAGAGTTCGGAGGTGCCGAGTTCGGACCTTATGAAGAAGTATAAATAGATTCGTCTTTGTATTTCTTTGTAAGTTTCTGTCTTGTTTCTGGGTGTTGAGAGGGGATGTTCTGTCCGACCTCCCCCAGAGCTTAATCGTTGTATACTCCTTCGTTATGTAATCATTCAACATGATTCAATGACAAAACTTCCGTCTCATCCATAGAAACGATCTGTAAACGGTTTTTCAGTTAGAAACTTCCGTCTCATCCATAGAAACGATCCGTAAACGGTTTTTCAGTTGGTATCAGAGCCGTTGGCTCTTTCTATGGTCGAAATCTTTCGTTTTTCTTTATTTCGAGACGTTAAATCTTCAGTTAGGGGTGATTGGAAGTGTTTCTGTTTGGTTTTTAATCAATCGAGTCTTCCTGAGTCATGTATTTACCTAACAGAAGCATCTGGATGTTCAAATTCGATCATATTCTGAATCTAGTGAGTTTTTTTTTCGAAATTTTTTGGGTTTTCGCGTTCGGCCGAACTTTACGTTCGGTGTAACCGCTCCGAACTCCAGGTTCGGAGTACGCTCGGCATAACCGCTCCGAACTCCAGGTTCGGCCGGTCCGAAGGTCAGGTTCGGAGTTTGCTCCGAAGGTCAGGATCGGACTAGGTCCGAAGGTCAGTTTCGGAGAGGGTTCGGAGGTAGATCGGACAAGGTTCGGACGAGCTCGATCCCAGCCAGGGGCTCTGCCCCTTGGACCCCGCCAGGGGCTGCCGCCCCTTGGACCCCGCTTCTCAGGGCCGCTGCCCCCGAACCCCCGTTAGGTGGGAATTTTACAGAAGCGGATCAGTTATCGAGTTTACCCTTGATTCGGTAGCTGTGGGGTGTTATGTTTGAAGAAATCCAGATTCCGATACTTGTTACGAGTTAGTGATCGAATTTCAAGAAATGAGTTTGTGAAGTAGTCATTGTTGTTCTTGATGATGGACAGAGATTCAAGAATACATGTTTCTGATGATGGACAGAGATTCGGAGACATGGTTATGATTACTTGGGAACGTTTGTCGGAGATTATCTTTCTACACAAACTAAAGATTAAATGATATTAAAGATTCCGTTGCGGGCCAATTGAGTTTATCATTCCACTAAAAGGATTTATTCCTACGGGGTTGGAATCGAAGAAAGTTGAAGATTTGAATATTTCACTTGTTTAGGGGGAAAATGGGACCCTTAATTGAAAAAGTGAATATTCAAAAGCAATCAGTTCAGGGATGATGGTGGTTTTTGATCTTCATGGAAAGGTGGTGTTTTCTGATGTTTGTGCGAACCGATATGTCAAAGTTTTCAGTTATGGTTTGGAACTCTCTATCTTATGCCCGATACTTTCTTGAGTTGTCGAAAGACTTGGTCAGATTCCAGTCTGCAACGAGATATACGTTTACCGGAGTAATATATTGGGATGGATTTGATGCTGAGGGGGAATTTCTGTGATTGAAGATGCTGATTGTGTCTGTTTTCATAAAGATCAGAATGTGTTACAATTCGGTGAAGATTGAAGATTATTATCAAGATGCAGTGATGTTCGTGTGTCTTTATAATTTCCGGATACAACTTATGAAGTAAACCATTATCTGCCCCCGAACCCCCGTTAGGTGGGAATTTTACAGAAGCGGATCAGTTATCGAGTTTACCCTTGATTCGGTAGCTGTGGGGTGTTATGTTTGAAGAAATCCAGATTCCGATACTTGTTACGAGTTAGTGATCGAATTTCAAGAAATGAGTTTGTGAAGTAGTCATTGTTGTTCTTGATGATGGACAGAGATTCAAGAATACATGTTTCTGATGATGGACAGAGATTCGGAGACATGGTTATGATTACTTGGGAACGTTTGTCGGAGATTATCTTTCTACACAAACTAAAGATTAAATGATATTAAAGATTCCGTTGCGGGCCAATTGAGTTTATCATTCCACTAAAAGGATTTATTCCTACGGGGTTGGAATCGAAGAAAGTTGAAGATTTGAATATTTCACTTGTTTAGGGGGAAAATGGGACCCTTAATTGAAAAAGTGAATATTCAAAAGCAATCAGTTCAGGGATGATGGTGGTTTTTGATCTTCATGGAAAGGTGGTGTTTTCTGATGTTTGTGCGAACCGATATGTCAAAGTTTTCAGTTATGGTTTGGAACTCTCTATCTTATGCCCGATACTTTCTTGAGTTGTCGAAAGACTTGGTCAGATTCCAGTCTGCAACGAGATATACGTTTACCGGAGTAATATATTGGGATGGATTTGATGCTGAGGGGGAATTTCTGTGATTGAAGATGCTGATTGTGTCTGTTTTCATAAAGATCAGAATGTGTTACAATTCGGTGAAGATTGAAGATTATTATCAAGATGCAGTGATGTTCGTGTGTCTTTATAATTTCCGGATACAACTTATGAAGTAAACCATTATCATACATGCCGGTTCCAATTGGATGGTTGTGCTTGAAGTTAGGGGGAATTTTATTGGTTGTGGAGATTGTACAAGATTCGAATTGTGTCCTGCATACCTGATGATTCAGTCAAGGGGAGTTTGCTAAAGATAGAGATGTCTGCAGCAAGCTGACTGAAGATTGCTAGAAGATCAATGTCTGGATTCGACAGTAACGTCCAAGGGGGAATTTGTTAGTGCATGAACCTTGTGTGGCCGTTACTGTTCGAATTGTCAAACAGACTGATTTGTCGAAGACATGAACTGAGGTCCGAACCTCAGCCGAACTCTAGGTTCGGAGTTGGCCGAACCTAGATGGCCGAACTCCAAGTTCGGAGGGAGTTCGGACAGAGTTCGGAGGTGCCGAGTTCGGACCTTATGAAGAAGTATAAATAGATTCGTCTTTGTATTTCTTTGTAAGTTTCTGTCTTGTTTCTGGGTGTTGAGAGGGGAGGTTCTGTCCGACCTCCCCCAGAGCTTAATCGTTGTATACTCCTTCGTTATGTAATCATTCAACATGATTCAATGACAAAACTTCCGTCTCATCCATAGAAACGATCCGTAAACGGTTTTTCAGTTGGGACCAATGAGTCCCACTAATGTGTGCATATAACCAATACGTTGTGTTTAGGACCAATGATGGCCCAATAAAGTGGGTTTAGGGACAATGAGGGTTAGTTGGCACCAATGAGTCCTAATAAGGTGTTTATATAACCAATAAGTTGTGTTTACGACCAATTATGACCCAATAAGGTGTGTTTAGTTGGGACCAATGAGACTCACTAATGTGTGCATATAACCAATACGTTGTGTTTAGGACCAATGATGGCACAATAAAGTTGGTTTAGGGACAATGAGGGTTAGTTGGCACCAATGAGTCATAATAAGGTGTTTATATAACCAATAAGTTGTGTTTACGACCAATTATGGCCAAATATGGTGTGTTTAGTCGGGACTAATGAGTCCCACTAAGGTGTGTATATAACCAATAAATTATGTTTAGGACCAATGATGGCCCAATAAGGTGTGTTTAGTAGGGCAATGAGGGTCGGTTAAACCAATAAGTCCTAGTAAGGTGTGTATATAACCAATAAGTTGTGTTTAGGACCAATGATGGCCCAATAATGTTAGTTTAGTTGGGACTAATGAGTCCCACTAAGGTTTGTATATAACCAATAAGTTGTGTTTAGGACCAATGATGGCCCTATAAGGAGTGTTTAGTAGGGCAATGAGGGTCGGTTGGGACCAATAAGTCCTAGTAAGGTGTGTCTTATATAACCAATAAGTTGTGTTTAGGACCAATGATGGCCCAATAAAGTGGGTTTAGGGACAATGAGGGTTAGTTGGCACCAATGAGTCCTAATAAGGTGTTTATATAACCAATAAGTTGTGTTTACGACCAATTATGGCCCAATAAGGTGTGTTTAGTTGGGACCAATGAGACTCACTAATGTGTGCATATAACCAATACGTTGTGTTTAGGACCAATGATGGCACAATAAAGTTGGTTTAGGGACAATGAGGGTTAGTTGGCACCAATGAGTCCTAATAAGGTGTTTATATAACCAATAAGTTGTGTTTACGACCAATTATGGCCCAATATGGTGTGTTTAGTTGGGACTAATGAGTCCCACTAAGGTGTGTATATAACCAATAAATTATGTTTAGGACCAATGATGGCCCAATAAGGTGTGTTTAGTAGGGCAATGAGGGTCGGTTAAACCAATAAGTCCTAGTAAGGTGTGTATATAACCAATAAGTTGTGTTTAGGACCAATGATGGCCCAATAATGTGTGTTTAATTGGGACTAATGAGTCCCACTAAGGTTTGTATATAACCAATAAGTTGTGTTTAGGACCAATGATGGCCCTATAAGGAGTGTTTAGTAGGGCAATGAGGGTCGGTTGGGACCAATGAGTCCCACTAATGTGTGCATATAACCAATACGTTGTGTTTAGGACCAATGATGGCACAATAAAGTGGGTTTAGGGACAATGAGGGTTAGTTGGCACCAATGAGTCCTAATAAGGTGTTTATATAACCAATAAGTTGTGTTTACGACCAATTATGACCCAATAAGGTGTGTTTAGTTGGGACCAATGAGACTCACTAATGTGTGCATATAACCAATACGTTGTGTTTAGGACCAATGATGGCACAATAAAGTTGGTTTAGGGACAATGAGGGTTAGTTGGCACCAATGAGTCATAATAAGGTGTTTATATAACCAATAAGTTGTGTTTACGACCAATTATGGCCAAATATGGTGTGTTTAGTCGGGACTAATGAGTCCCACTAAGGTGTGTATATAACCAATAAATTATGTTTAGGACCAATGATGGCCCAATAAGGTGTGTTTAGTAGGGCAATGAGGGTCGGTTAAACCAATAAGTCCTAGTAAGGTGTGTATATAACCAATAAGTTGTGTTTAGGACCAATGATGGCCCAATAATGTTAGTTTAGTTGGGACTAATGAGTCCCACTAAGGTTTGTATATAACCAATAAGTTGTGTTTAGGACCAATGATGGCCCTATAAGGAGTGTTTAGTAGGGCAATGAGGGTCGGTTGGGACCAATAAGTCCTAGTAAGGTGTGTCTTATATAACCAATAAGTTGTGTTTAGGACCAATGATGGCCCAATAAAGTGGGTTTAGGGACAATGAGGGTTAGTTGGCACCAATGAGTCCTAATAAGGTGTTTATATAACCAATAAGTTGTGTTTACGACCAATTATGGCCCAATAAGGTGTGTTTAGTTGGGACCAATGAGACTCACTAATGTGTGCATATAACCAATACGTTGTGTTTAGGACCAATGATGGCACAATAAAGTTGGTTTAGGGACAATGAGGGTTAGTTGGCACCAATGAGTCCTAATAAGGTGTTTATATAACCAATAAGTTGTGTTTACGACCAATTATGGCCCAATATGGTGTGTTTAGTTGGGACTAATGAGTCCCACTAAGGTGTGTATATAACCAATAAATTATGTTTAGGACCAATGATGGCCCAATAAGGTGTGTTTAGTAGGGCAATGAGGGTCGGTTAAACCAATAAGTCCTAGTAAGGTGTGTATATAACCAATAAGTTGTGTTTAGGACCAATGATGGCCCAATAATGTGTGTTTAGTTGGGACTAATGAGTCCCACTAAGGTTTGTATATAACCAATAAGTTGTGTTTAGGACCAATGATGGCCCTATAAGGAGTGTTTAGTAGGGCAATGAGGGTCGGTTGGGACCAATGAGTCCCACTAATGTGTGCATATAACCAATACGTTGTGTTTAGGACCAATGATGGCACAATAAAGTGGGTTTAGGGACAATGAGGGTTAGTTGGCACCAATGAGTCCTAATAAGGTGTTTATATAACCAATAAGTTGTGTTTACGACCAATTATGACCCAATAAGGTGTGTTTAGTTGGGACCAATGAGACTCACTAATGTGTGCATATAACCAATACGTTGTGTTTAGGACCAATGATGGCACAATAAAGTTGGTTTAGGGACAATGAGGGTTAGTTGGCACCAATGAGTCATAATAAGGTGTTTATATAACCAATAAGTTGTGTTTACGACCAATTATGGCCAAATATGGTGTGTTTAGTCGGGACTAATGAGTCCCACTAAGGTGTGTATATAACCAATAAATTATGTTTAGGACCAATGATGGCCCAATAAGGTGTGTTTAGTAGAGCAATGAGGGTCGGTTAAACCAATAAGTCCTAGTAAGGTGTGTATATAACCAATAAGTTGTGTTTAGTACCAATGATGGCCCAATAATGTTAGTTTAGTTGGGACTAATGAGTCCCACTAAGGTTTGTATATAACCAATAAGTTGTGTTTAGGACCAATGATGGCCCTATAAGGAGTGTTTAGTAGGGCAATGAGGGTCGGTTGGGACCAATAAGTCCTAGTAAGGTGTGTCTTATATAACCAATAAGTTGTGTTTAGGACCAATGATGGCCCAATAAAGTGGGTTTAGGGACAATGAGGGTTAGTTGGCACCAATGAGTCCTAATAAGGTGTTTATATAACCAATAAGTTGTGTTTACGACCAATTATGGCCCAATAAGGTGTGTTTAGTTGGGACCAATGAGACTCACTAATGTGTGCATATAACCAATACGTTGTGTTTAGGACCAATGATGGCACAATAAAGTTGGTTTAGGGACAATGAGGGTTAGTTGGCACCAATGAGTCCTAATAAGGTGTTTATATAACCAATAAGTTGTGTTTACGACCAATTATGGCCCAATATGGTGTGTTTAGTTGGGACTAATGAGTCCCACTAAGGTGTGTATATAACCAATAAATTATGTTTAGGACCAATGATGGCCCAATAAGGTGTGTTTAGTAGGGCAATGAGGGTCGGTTAAACCAATAAGTCCTAGTAAGGTGTGTATATAACCAATAAGTTGTGTTTAGGACCAATGATGGCCCAATAATGTGTGTTTAGTTGGGACTAATGAGTCCCACTAAGGTTTGTATATAACCAATAAGTTGTGTTTAGGACCAATGATGGCCCTATAAGGAGTGTTTAGTAGGGCAATGAGGGTCGGTTGGGACCAATGAGTCCCACTAATGTGTGCATATAACCAATACGTTGTGTTTAGGACCAATGATGGCACAATAAAGTGGGTTTAGGGACAATGAGGGTTAGTTGGCACCAATGAGTCCTAATAAGGTGTTTATATAACCAATAAGTTGTGTTTACGACCAATTATGACCCAATAAGGTGTGTTTAGTTGGGACCAATGAGACTCACTAATGTGTGCATATAACCAATACGTTGTGTTTAGGACCAATGATGGCACAATAAAGTTGGTTTAGGGACAATGAGGGTTAGTTGGCACCAATGAGTCCTAATAAGGTGTTTATATAACCAATAAGTTGTGTTTACGACCAATTATGGCCCAATATGGTGTGTTTAGTTGGGACTAATGAGTCCCACTAAGGTGTGTATATAACCAATAAATTATGTTTAGGACCAATGATGGCCCAATAAGGTGTGTTTAGTAGGGCAATGAGGGTCGGTTAAACCAATAAGTCCTAGTAAGGTGTGTATATAACCAATAAGTTGTGTTTAGGACCAATGATGGCCCAATAATGTTAGTTTAGTCGGGACTAATGAGTCCCACTAAGGTTTGTATATAACCAATAAGTTGTGTTTAGGACCAATGATGGCCCTATAAGGAGTGTTTAGTAGGGCAATGAGGGTCGGTTGGGACCAATAAGTCCTAGTAAGGTGTGTCTTATATAACCAATAAGTTTTGTTTAGGAGCAATGATGGCCCAATAAAGTGGGTTTAGGGACAATGAGGGTTAGTTGGCACCAATGAGTCCTAATAAGGTGTTTATATAACCAATAAGTTGTGTTTACGACCAATTATGGCCCAATAAGGTGTGTTTAGTTGGGACCAATGAGACTCACTAATGTGTGCATATAACCAATACGTTGTGTTTAGGACCAATGATGGCACAATAAAGTTGGTTTAGGGACAATGAGGGTTAGTTGGCACCAATGAGTCCTAATAAGGTGTTTATATAACCAATAAGTTGTGTTTACGACCAATTATGGCCCAATATGGTGTGTTTAGTTGGGACTAATGAGTCCCACTAAGGTGTGTATATAACCAATAAATTATGTTTAGGACCAATGATGGCCCAATAAGGTGTGTTTAGTAGGGCAATGAGGGTCGGTTAAACCAATAAGTCCTAGTAAGGTGTGTATATAACCAATAAGTTGTGTTTAGGACCAATGATGGCCCAATAATGTGTGTTTAGTTGGGACTAATGAGTCCCACTAAGGTTTGTATATAACCAATAAGTTGTGTTTAGGACCAATGATGGCCCTATAAGGAGTGTTTAGTAGGGCAATGAGGGTCGGTTGGGACCAATAAGTCCTAGTAAGGTGTGTCTTATATAACCAATAAGTTGTGTTTAGGACCAATGATGGCCCAATAAAGTGGGTTTAGGGACAATGAGGGTTAGTTGGCACCAATGAGTCCTAATAAGGTGTTTATATAACCAATAAGTTGTGTTTACGACCAATTATGGCCCAATATGGTGTGTTTAGTTGGGACTAATGAGTCCCACTAAGGTGTGTATATAACCAATAAATTATGTTTAGGACCAATGATGGCCCAATAAGGTGTGTTTAGTAGGGCAATGAGGGTCGGTTAAACCAATAAGTCCTAGTAAGGTGTGTATATAACCAATAAGTTGTGTTTAGGACCAATGATGGCCCAATAATGTGTGTTTAGTTGGGACTAATGAGTCCCACTAAGGTTTGTATATAACCAATAAGTTGTGTTTAGGACCAATGATGGCCCTATAAGGAGTGTTTAGTAGGGCAATGAGGGTCGGTTGGGACCAATGAGTCCCACTAATGTGTGCATATAACCAATACGTTGTGTTTAGGACCAATGATGGCACAATAAAGTGGGTTTAGGGACAATGAGGGTTAGTTGGCACCAATGAGTCCTAATAAGGTGTTTATATAACCAATAAGTTGTGTTTACGACCAATTATGACCCAATAAGGTGTGTTTAGTTGGGACCAATGAGACTCACTAATGTGTGCATATAACCAATACGTTGTGTTTAGGACCAATGATGGCACAATAAAGTTGGTTTAGGGACAATGAGGGTTAGTTGGCACCAATGAGTCCTAATAAGGTGTTTATATAACCAATAAGTTGTGTTTACGACCAATTATGGCCCAATATGGTGTGTTTAGTTGGGACTAATGAGTCCCACTAAGGTGTGTATATAACCAATAAATTATGTTTAGGACCAATGATGGCCCAATAAGGTGTGTTTAGTAGGGCAATGAGGGTCGGTTAAACCAATAAGTCCTAGTAAGGTGTGTATATAACCAATAAGTTGTGTTTAGGACCAATGATGGCCCAATAATGTTAGTTTAGTCGGGACTAATGAGTCCCACTAAGGTTTGTATATAACCAATAAGTTGTGTTTAGGACCAATGATGGCCCTATAAGGAGTGTTTAGTAGGGCAATGAGGGTCGGTTGGGACCAATAAGTCCTAGTAAGGTGTGTCTTATATAACCAATAAGTTTTGTTTAGGAGCAATGATGGCCCAATAAAGTGGGTTTAGGGACAATGAGGGTTAGTTGGCACCAATGAGTCCTAATAAGGTGTTTATATAACCAATAAGTTGTGTTTACGACCAATTATGGCCCAATAAGGTGTGTTTAGTTGGGACCAATGAGACTCACTAATGTGTGCATATAACCAATACGTTGTGTTTAGGACCAATGATGGCACAATAAAGTTGGTTTAGGGACAATGAGGGTTAGTTGGCACCAATGAGTCCTAATAAGGTGTTTATATAACCAATAAGTTGTGTTTACGACCAATTATGGCCCAATATGGTGTGTTTAGTTGGGACTAATGAGTCCCACTAAGGTGTGTATATAACCAATAAATTATGTTTAGGACCAATGATGGCCCAATAAGGTGTGTTTAGTAGGGCAATGAGGGTCGGTTAAACCAATAAGTCCTAGTAAGGTGTGTATATAACCAATAAGTTGTGTTTAGGACCAATGATGGCCCAATAATGTGTGTTTAGTTGGGACTAATGAGTCCCACTAAGGTTTGTATATAACCAATAAGTTGTGTTTAGGACCAATGATGGCCCTATAAGGAGTGTTTAGTAGGGCAATGAGGGTCGGTTGGGACCAATAAGTCCTAGTAAGGTGTGTCTTATATAACCAATAAGTTGTGTTTAGGACCAATGATGGCCCAATAAAGTGGGTTTAGGGACAATGAGGGTTAGTTGGCACCAATGAGTCCTAATAAGGTGTTTATATAACCAATAAGTTGTGTTTACGACCAATTATGGCCCAATATGGTGTGTTTAGTTGGGACTAATGAGTCCCACTAAGGTGTGTATATAACCAATAAATTATGTTTAGGACCAATGATGGCCCAATAAGGTGTGTTTAGTAGGGCAATGAGGGTCGGTTAAACCAATAAGTCCTAGTAAGGTGTGTATATAACCAATAAGTTGTGTTTAGGACCAATGATGGCCCAATAATGTGTAGTTTAGTTGGGACTAATGAGTCCCACTAAGGTTTGTATATAACCAATAAGTTGTGTTTAGGACCAATGATGGCCCTATAAGGAGTGTTTAGTAGGGCAATGAGGGTCGGTTGGGACCAATAAGTCCTAGTAAGGTGTGTCTTATATAACCAATAAGTTGTGTTTAGGACCAATGATGGCCCAATAAAGTGGGTTTAGGGACAATGAGGGTTAGTTGGCACCAATGAGTCCTAATAAGGTGTTTATATAACCAATAAGTTGTGTTTACGACCAATTATGGCCCAATAAGGTGTGTTTAGTTGGGACCAATGAGACTCACTAATGTGTGCATATAACCAATACGTTGTGTTTAGGACCAATGATGGCACAATAAAGTTGGTTTAGGGACAATGAGGGTTAGTTGGCACCAATGAGTCCTAATAAGGTGTTTATATAACCAATAAGTTGTGTTTACGACCAATTATGGCCCAATATGGTGTGTTTAGTTGGGACTAATGAGTCCCACTAAGGTGTGTATATAACCAATAAATTATGTTTAGGACCAATGATGGCCCAATAAGGTGTGTTTAGTAGGGCAATGAGGGTCGGTTAAACCAATAAGTCCTAGTAAGGTGTGTATATAACCAATAAGTTGTGTTTAGGACCAATGATGGCCCAATAATGTGTGTTTAGTTGGGACTAATGAGTCCCACTAAGGTTTGTATATAACCAATAAGTTGTGTTTAGGACCAATGATGGCCCTATAAGGAGTGTTTAGTAGGGCAATGAGGGTCGGTTGGGACCAATAAGTCCTAGTAAGGTGTGTCTTATATAACCAATAAGTTGTGTTTAGGACCAATGATGGCCCAATAAAGTGGGTTTAGGGACAATGAGGGTTAGTTGGCACCAATGAGTCCTAATAAGGTGTTTATATAACCAATAAGTTGTGTTTACGACCAATTATGGCCCAATATGGTGTGTTTAGTTGGGACTAATGAGTCCCACTAAGGTGTGTATATAACCAATAAATTATGTTTAGGACCAATGATGGCCCAATAAGGTGTGTTTAGTAGGGCAATGAGGGTCGGTTAAACCAATAAGTCCTAGTAAGGTGTGTATATAACCAATAAGTTGTGTTTAGGACCAATGATGGCCCAATAATGTGTAGTTTAGTTGGGACTAATGAGTCCCACTAAGGTTTGTATATAACCAATAAGTTGTGTTTAGGACCAATGATGGCCCTATAAGGAGTGTTTAGTAGGGCAATGAGGGTCGGTTGGGACCAATAAGTCCTAGTAAGGTGTGTCTTATATAACCAATAAGTTGTGTTTAGGAGCAATGATGGCCCAATAAAGTGGGTTTAGGGACAATGAGGGTTAGTTGGCACCAATGAGTCCGTAACGGAAGAAGTTCAAAAAGATGGTTCTTCAAAATGTGAAGCTGCTGAGAATGAATTGAAGCTTCAACACGAGAATGCAGAGTTAGAGCTGCAAAAGTTTCAAAGCTGACTGACACAAATGATGATTTGACGAAGCTGATGATCGAATATCAGTTAGTGCTCTGAAGCTCAGGCAGGTGAAGTATGTTCGCACTCGTTCGTTTCTGATAGCGTTGTTTGGCGGGAGATCGATTAGATCAAACTCTGAAGGTCGAGGAAGAAGTGATGTAGTATGATCTAGGACTGATCTGAAGAGGCACGTCATCGAAGAGCATCTGTCCACGAAGCTTGATTTGGACAGGCTAGAGCTGAATTGCTTTGAGAAAAGAAGCTTTGGATAGCATGACGCACGACGATGTATACTACACAAGTGGCAACATGATGGCTCGATTACAACCAACATCTGGTGCTCACTGAAGCAGTTAGAGGTAGGCGTTACACGCAAGGGACTACTATCTGAAGGTGCGGACAGCTGGTGAAGGCCTTTACACCTACAGCTTACAAAAAGGCAGTTGGACCTGAGTGCGACGCTACCGCAAAATTACAGGCATGAAGATAGGAAGGCCGGTGGATTGCAGAAGACGAGGTGCACTGAATCCTCAGGGAGCACTACAGAGAGATGCTGCGACTGAACTCGAAGGGCAGTCACGTATGCCAAGCATGCAATGCGTGTGGTGACAATTCATGCCTGGAGAGTGCCGTTATGGGAAACCCAAGTGTCACAACTATGGAAGTGCTGGGCATGCTATTATAGCATGTCCAGCGAAGGGTGATTTAGGAAGGAAAGGTTGTTTCGAGTGTGGAGAGTTAGGACATTTTAATAAAAATTTCCCTAAGTTAGTGTTGAATCCTACACCTCTGCGATTTGTTCCAGGGAATGGTATTGGACCTCGCACTGCTCCTGCAAGAGCGTATAGTGCAATAGAAGCTAGGGGTGAGGATCCCAAGTTCTTAAAACCCAACTATCGCCCAGGTAACTTCAGTTTTTAGTTAACATGATTATCTGTTAGATGTTTACCTAAAACGCGTTATGTGCTATATATACGTGGGCCTTTACTTATCTGTACCTTAGACATTAGAATATGACAGTTGGTGTTAATGGGTATAGATCAGGTTTTGAGGACGAAGCCTATTTAAGGGGGGTAGATATAAACGTATACGTATATTATACGTATTTATAATTATACAAGTATCCCGAGGCTTATAAATTTGTAGCATAAATATATCCTAATATATATATATATACGTAATATATGTATATTATCGTACGAGTCCCGAGCCTTAGAAACCCTTAGAAATATACCCCATAATGTTTTAGTACATAAAATGATAGAAAGATAGAAGTTCAAGGGTTAAAATGTAAATATAAAGTCTAGGGACTGAAACTGTCATTCTACCATAGTTGGCTCGCGGTACGCGTAGCCCGGCTTCCTCCCCTTCGCGATACGCGACCCACATCTAAACCAAAATAAGGCACATCTCAACTTCTTCTCCAAGTTTCGACGAACTTGACCACATTAGGTGTCGAAATTAGCTCGATTATCACCATGCATATGTGCTAAGACCTCCCACAAACATGTTGGCTATAAATAGGGACCAAATTCAGCCATAAGAACTTTCCAATTCATGAAACACAACCCGAAAACCCCCGAAACGAACCAGAAACTTCGTCGGAGCGTTACGTGCAAACGGTGAGGAACTAGGAGCTGAAATTCTGCAGTCCTACATTATTTGGTATACTTAACAATAAACTCTTCAGGTTTTGATAATATTATGTCTAAGTATGATTTCTAAAAATGTGTTAAAATTAGGGTTCTTGAGCTTGTTTTTCTAAAATTGGGTGATCAGGTGGGCATTAGAGTCTGAATTTTTGTAGGTAATCCTAAAATAATGTGTTTTAAGAAAGCCCTAAGTTTATTTTACAATTAGAAAAGGTTTGGTAATGGACACTGGGGTTTCTGGCAAAGCGGGGGTGTCACATAAATCCCAACTGGGACCTGGCATACCTCACTGGGTGATCCCGGTATGAGATTTTACTTATAGGAATGCGCGTTGAAAGTTCGTGAGCATCGGATCGTCTACTCGATCTAGCTATTTTGGAGGAGAAACGTAATTAAACCGATTGTCTTATTGATCTAGACGAACAATTACAATCAGTAATAACAGAGAACTGACATAGAGAAACACCGTACAAAACACACACTTACGCTAAGTTACAAATTACAAAGCACAAACTCCTATTTATACCCGACTGGCCGAACCTCAGGCGAACTGCCAGTTCGCCTGATCCGAACTGGCAGTTCAAATCCAGTTCGTTTGGCAAATTGAACTTTGTCTTGATCTTCACATCGTCTTGTCTTGATACTTCACACGACGCATATATTATGTATCAAAAACTCCCCCTCGTCGTGTCCAGTATCTTTAACAACATAACAAAACTGTATCTTTAATCAAACTCCCCCTCAAGTGTAGAATTCGTTCAAAATATCTTCAAACAAACCCTTCCTTAACTTGATACTAGCTTGATCTTGAATACTTTGACGATGCATAGTGTGTTTCTCTCTCCATCAACAGCTTCAGAAGACTTGAAGTTGTGACAACTCTTTCACTTAGCGACCTGCTCATGTATAAATAATCTCAGCGCAAAACCTCTCTTCGAGACTCCAAGATATGATTTTGAAAATAGAATTTGTATCACATGTTGATCGGATCGAAAACAAAATAGAAAGAAAATATTTTTGGCTTTTAGAAAATTTATATCAAAACAAACCTAAAATCTTTTTGATTTTTCAAACTTATGCTAAAACACACCGAAAATCTTTTTGTACTTTTCCGGAAATAAAATGAAATTACAATACAGAATCAAACTCTATTTTTGGTATGAGAAAGAACACTATTCGGGATCATATTGATCTTAACGCACTAAACTACACTTCAATTTCAACTAATTGAAGCACATAAGTCATGTTGATTGCCGGTATAATTTGTCCATCTTAAACTCAGGCAGAATCATACTCATAACATATGGATATGTTAAGGTATTGATTAGATTTGCTTTGATCAGTGTATCCCACACTATCAGACATACTCAGACATGCTTTTTATATCACACTTTGTGATTTCACTTGTGATTTCACTTGTGATTTAACACATAGTGATTGTATTCATGATATCATCAACTGTGTTCCATGCAAAAAGAAATAAGAATGTTAAATCGTCTACCTTAAGGTGGATCTTTCGATACGCAGATAAGGCCTCAGATTTAACAAAATAAGAAAAAAAACAAGTTGAAATTGTATAATTCAACATCGATCAGGTTGATACTTCCGTATACGCAAAGAAAGTCCGATGAATTATACGAAACACCAAAGAAAATAAAGCAGAACCTCAATTGAACAACAACCAGGTCGATCTTTCGATACGCAAAGAAAGTCCGATCGTTTGAGAAAATAAAGAAAATCAAACAAGTTTAAATCTTTGCAAAATGAACACATGTATACACAGTAACATCTCATTTTGTTTTTCACACTTATTTTTTCTCTTTTTGTCATGAAATAAGCTTCAAGGTGTTATCCACATGGTCAAGCATTAGTATTTAGTGTATATCACATCTGAATACTTTCTGATTTGCCGAGTCTACCAAGCATATCAAACAATGATCTTATGGCTTTTTCATCTACCCTATCCATGAGTCAGATACGTAAGCCAATGTACTATCATTTCCCAATGATCAATTTCTCAAAATTTTATATATTTTGCATGTATTCACATTCACTATGTATTTTTCATGTATTCACCTTCACCCCATAACACGCATATACTCCCCTTTTACGTACAATTCTCCCCCTTAAAATTAAAAACTCTACTTTTGGATTTTTCATTTTATAAAAACAACACACTATTTTTTGGCTTTTTCAATTTTCTTCCCCTAAACGACAAAACGAAATGCAAAGAAAGAAAATTGATCAACCAACACGGATACTTTGAAGTTTAAAGTTTCAGAAAACTTTCAGGCTAGAAAAATATATCATCAAATTTAAGTTAAGTAGAATACTCGTCAATCAATAATTTTGCAATCACCGATTGGTCTACTAGAAGTACCTGCACACTGGTCAAACTCATCAGTTTATAAATGACCCGAAGCGAAGGGCTTCTGGTCGACCAGTGTCTTGGTTTTGCTTTGAAACCACCTTAGGTTTCCATTGTTGTTGCTTTTTTGGTAAGTCAGTTTTTGATGAATCAATCAGAGGTGACTGAGACGAACAACCTACATTTTGAACCTTATGAAAAGTTGGAACAAAACGTTTTTGTTTTTGAAAAAATGTAGCTTGAAATTCATCAAAAACTCTTCCATGTTCATCAAGGAACACTGGTTTGGCAAGTTTACCAAAAACTAGAATTTTTTGAGTTTTTATTTTAGAAGCAGTAGGAATTGGACACTCTTTTGCCATATGTCCCGTTTGACAACAAATATAGCACAAACGACTAGCTTTGTCCCATCGTTTATGTACCCTGCACAGCTTCATAACATTTCTATCTTCAAAATGATCATAAAAAGTATTATATACCTGATGTTGATGATTATGAACCCACTTGGAAGTTGGGATTTTTGAAGTAGAACCATCAGAAGAAAATTTAGCAGCTTGTTTCTTCTTGTTCTTTGGATCAGCAGCTTTCATAAACACTTCAGAAATCTTTTGTGCATCCACACAATGAAGTGGAAATTCTTTATCTGAACATATTTGTTCTGAACCCTTGAGTTTATAAAACCTTTTGGGTTGAACCTTCTTAGCTTTGAACACTTCTTTCTTAACTTGCTTCATCTTCATTTGCTTCAAATTTTGTGAGTTTGGACCTTGAACCTCCCCAGCTTTAACATTCTGTGCTTTAAAACCCAATCCAATATTCTTTCCAGAAACTTTCTCCTCAGTACTTGATGATTTATGTCCATTCTTTGCCAAACGAGAAAATTCAGCTTTAACTTCTTGCACATTCTTTTGTTCATAGAAATCGTCTAATCAAAATTAGGTTGAGATCGAATCTTCTCACTAGAATCAGCTGATTTCTCATTGTCTGTCGACAACGAACTAGACACAAACTTTGGAACTTGAGGAACTTCAGAAATCTTCTCAATCTATTTACCCTTCTTGTTCTTCTTTTTCTTCTTCTGCACAACCTTCTCTTCTTCTAAATTCAACAATGAAAACTTGGAATAAGCACATTCTTCAAGTTGTTCTTTCATATCTTTAACAGCTTCTTTGATACTCGCAGGAGGTGATGCTGTTTTGTCAAACATCTTTTCAAAATTTCCATCATTGGCTAAAAAGCTAGTGAAAGATTGTAAATTTGTAACATTGTTTAGAAGCCGATTTGCACCAATTACTTGGATCTTTAAATCTGAAATCTTTTGTTGAGCTTCATCTAATTCCTTCTCGGTAGTTATCAATCTTTTAGCGACTTTGTGAGTTTCAAATTTTTGCAATCAAAGGTTATCAAGCTCAGCAAACAATTCCTTCTTCCATTTATCCTCAATTCTTTTATGAATTTCAAGATTTACAGGTTGCACTTTATTCACACTCACTAACTCTCTCTTTTCATCTAATAATTCTCCCCATATCAACGTGATACGCCTCAAGTTTAGCAGCATACTCTTCATAAGTTTTGTTAAGCAAATCAAGCTTAATTTTTTATTTATCAAATAGATTCTGAAAATCATTTGCAGCATCATCGGCTTCATCCTTCCATTTCTGAATTTCTTTATCCAATTCCTTCTTTTCTTCAACCAATTTAGCGTTCATTTCTTCACATTCCTTTTCATTCTTTTGAGATATCTCTAAGACTTTCTTTACCAGTTGAAGAACGTCGGTAATCATTTTAACCTCCTTTTCCAATGAATCATTCTCTTTCAATAACCTTTCATTTTCCTTTAACAAACTTTCAGTCTTAGACTCGCATTTTTCATTTTAGCAGCTTCATACGAACTCAAATCAGAATAATATTCATCTTGCTCATGAGTGACAATCAATGCAGATGTATCAAACTGTTTGCCCCAATCATAAGTACCGTTAATCTGAACAGTTAAAGCTGTTTTATTTGAATTGCTTGAAGATGGTTGAGAACCATTTGTAACTTTGGAAGTGTGAGATTGTTAACATTCTCTTGCAAAATGTCCAAGATTTGAGCATTTGTAACTTTTTATCTTGGATTTATCAAAACCCAAATTTCCATTTGATCCAAAATGTTGTCTTCCAGTTTTCTTGAAGTATCTTTTTGACTTTTGACTCAATTGCCAAGCTATATCCATAT
>JBCNJP010002854.1:0-30000 GCA_039602395.1 Deinandra increscens subsp. villosa | reverse complement strand
CTTAACGACTTGATCTGGTCGTTTAACCTTAACGACCTGGCTAGTCTGCAGGAGCCTTAACGATCTGACTATTTGGTTAACGATCTGGCTAAGCTGGCTAACGATCTGACTATTTAGTTAACGATGTGGCTAAGCTGGCTAACGATCTGACTATTTAGTTAACGATCTGATTAAGTTGGCTAACGATCTGACTTTGTTCTTAACGATCTGCATGTGTGCTCACATGTGGCTAACGATCTGACCTGGACAAGTTAACGATCTGACATTCTGACTTAGACGAATTTAATGATTCCTTGATGTGATGTGTGATTCTCCTTGTATTCTGTGCATAGATACTTGTGCTCCTCATTGGGTATAAATAGGAATTCTTAGGAAACCCTAATCAAGCCTTGAGAGAACCTCCTGAGGAGCACTGTGTGTTTGTGTGTGTGTTCTTGGTGTTTTTCTTGAGTTTCAGAGGCGAATGGAGAGGCAATGTTGCTGATCCAACCAAGAGTGATCATCAACACGTGATTTCCGCACTCGTGTGATGAATCAAATGATGATCTTTGGCTTAGAAATCGGTCCTGACAATTGGTATCAGAGCCAAATCTTCAAGTTTGAGTTCTTGACTCAAAATGAAGAAATCCATCATTTGAGTTATCAATCTTGGTTGTTTTGCTAGAACTTTGAGTTGATTCTTGGTAGAAATCACTCAATGATTCCATTGCCATGCTTGAATCTCTGAAATAACTCCATTTTAAGGTCAAATTTCTGATTTTAGTCAAAACAGGGTTACGCTTTATGTAACCTCTATTGTATTCTTTGAAAATCAAAGTTGTTTTTGGGGTGTTTCTTTCATCAAATTGATTCTAAAATTGTGTTAGACTAGTAAAACTAAAGCTGTTGCAACTGATTTCACTCAAAAACATCAAGTTTTGAGGATTTTAGAGGCAAATTTCTAAGTCTTTGGTGTTCTTGTCATATTCACGAAAATTCTTGGATTTGAGCTACTTAGAGTGATTTTTGGAGCTTGATCCAGTTATGTTTTTGGTTTCTCTATTGATTTCTAAACTAGTTGCACAATCAATTTTGATTTCTACAAACTTTGATTTTTTCTTGATCTTGAACCCCCAAGAACATCCTGATGAAATTTTTGACTAAGTGTTGAAAATTGACTTTTACAATTTTGTGACTAATTATTAGTTGTATGTGACTAATTGTGTTCCTTATTGATTATTTTGTAGGATTTCGGTGATTTCAAGCATTCTACAACTTTTCAAGAAAGTGAACCAATTTTCAACCCGTTTGACCCGTTAGCCTCCTTTTGTCTCGAAATTGACTAGTGTTGATCATTTCAACATGTCGGATCACTTAACTCCTGCCACACAAGGCAACAATAGGCCTCCCAAACTCATGGGGGCAAATGACTTCGATGATTGGAAGGCGAAATTCCTATCTTACTTGGAATTCGTTGACTTTGACCTGTTGACTTCTGTAGTCGAAGGTCCTGCTGTGTTTGAAGTGGAAGAGACCACCATTGCTGGAACTGCTGTAGCTGCTACTGGTGCTAATCCTCCACCTAAGAAGATGATTCCCAAACCAAAAAACAAGTTGGATGCTGCTGAAAAAGTTCAATTGAAAACTGACATGCGAGCACTTGGGTGCATAAAGATGGCTATCAATGATGAGTTGCAATACCAATTTCGTGCTGCCACATCGGCTCATGAAATCTGGGAAGGTTTGGAAAAGAAATATGAAGGCAACCCGGCTACTAAGGAAAGAAGATTGGAAAAGATCAAGTTGGCGTTCAACACGTTCTCTCATAAGCAAGGTGAATCATTTGAAACTCACGTCAATCGATTCTGCCGCATTATCACTGAGATAACGACAAAGAACATCCGACCTGAAAATAGTGCCATCATCAAGAAGGTCCTTCACCCCTTTCCTCAAGAGTTCGCTTCATATGTGACTTACTTGCTCGACAGTAATGATCTTTCTACTGCCGACAAGGTTCGTGAGAATGAAGTTCGAGCCGTTGAGCGCAACGGAAAGTCTCTCATGGGTGCTGTGACTGTTAGGAGTTCTTCAACTGCTCCCAATGCTGCGTTCATTGCTCCCGACCTAGATGACGAGTTCCAATTTTCTGTTCCTGCAAGTCAAAGCCCACCTGCCACTACTTCTATTCCAGCTGCTCCTCCAACTGAAGCTGTCATTGCTCCCGTCACCGGTCAGACTCTAAATGTAACTTTTGTGCAACAATCTCCAACTGGTTACTTCGTTCAGCAATCATCTCCTGCATCCCAACCGAACACAAGCATGGATTCCGACGTATGCAATGCTTTTCGAGCTTGCATGAATTCTCAGATGTCCGGAAGTCTTGAGTCCATGACCGTCTGTCAAAAAGACCTTGACCAAGTTTCTGCTGATGATCTTGAAGAGATCGATATCAAATGGCAAATGGGTATGGTAGCTGCTCGAACTCGGAAGTTCTTCAAGAAGACTGGAAGAAAGCTTTTTCAAGCTCCCTCAAACACCAACATCGGCTTTGACAAGTCAAAAGTGCAATGTTACAACTGTGAAGAAATGGGGCACTTTGCACTTGAATGTCCTAAGCCGAGGACATGGAACACTTTGCACTGTGAAGAAATGGGGCAAAAGTGCAATGTTACAACAATAGTCGAAGGTGCAGCTGCTACTTCTGTAGTCGAAAGAAACGGGGCACTTTGCACTCGAAGGTCAGTAAGGCGAAAGAGAGTGAGAGTCAAGTTGAGAAGTTAAAAGAAAATGAGAAGGACTTTTTGATTAAAATCAAGTCCTTACAAGATGACATTGAGGTCATGAAGCATACGGAAACAACTCTAACAATTCAAATAACTGATCTTTTGGAAAAACTAACTTCTCTGAGGACGAGCTATGCTCAGGCTCGAGAAACCATTGATTTGTTAAAACTTAATCCGACAACTCTTGGCAATGCCGTTGCTCGTGATATCTTTGCTAGACTTAAAACTGGACTTGGTTTGACACGGGAAATTGATGATAGTGCGGCCGCGCATCCGCTTAACCATAACTATTATAGAATTCCCGAGTTAACCAAGATTAATTCAAAGAGTCACTTAAAATTCATTAATCCTGAGTTGGTTCCAAGTGCTTCCGAAATCCAAAAGATGGAAGATCAGCTCTCTACCCATACGATTGGATCTGATCTCCCACCAACCGATGTCTCACTTCACTTTGATGAAGTCAATTCTGATGTTTTAAAAGGTGTTGATACTAGTCTTTCTGAGACTCTGACTAAAGAGGCAGCTGAACATGAATTCCTTGATTTGTTGAAAACATCTGTCGTGGATGGTCAATCGTTTTTGTTTGACGACAACTACGAGATTTTCAAAACCACTGTTGCTCCAAAACGAGCTAAGACCACACGAAGGCGTAAGCCTAAGCAGAATTCCAACAAGGGATTCACTGATCAGTCTGATGTGAATGAGGATGAGTTCAATCGTGCATTTGCTGAGATGGCATTCAAACATGGTAAGACTGTCATGCACACACAAGCTGGTCTTGTGATCACCGATGGTAAGGTGAAGACTATTCCAAGTGCCTCAAATGGAACTCCCTCTACATCAACACCACAAGCTGTGCAATCTCCTCAATCAAGCAATTCAAAGGCTAATTTTGAAAGTTCTCCTCCCACTGGAGTTGTTGACTCTAAAGTTGAACTGGTAAAGATTGTCAAACCAAAGATGAAGAGTGTTCCAAAAGTAACTGAAGCAACCTCTTCAATAACTGATGAGTCTGCACTGATAGTGGTGGAGCCTTCTGTTCCAATGACAGAAAGTGCTGAAGCTGTTGTTGTTGAAAAGAGGAAAAGAACAAGAAGAAGGAAAAAGAAGGTCATTACTGATGATGAGAAGACTCCTGTTGCTTCATCTGTTGAACCCACATATGTGGTTCCTGTTACTGAAACTGCTGCTTTGGTTGTTCCAAATGCACCAACTGTGCAAAATGGTTGTGCTATCTGTGGCAATCCTCATCACGATGCAAGGGTGTGTATCTACAACCAAGGGTACAACACCTATGGAAACGCACCAATGCCACCTGTACACTATTCTGAGCAACAAGCAACAGCTGGTCAGAATACACACCTCCACTCGAGAAACTATGGTAATTGCAGTGAAGACTTCATGGACTTGCGGGATGATTCTATGTTCCAACAGTCTTACCCCAACCAACCATACATTCCGAGTCAAGCCCCATATCTACCACAAGGCTTAGGGGGAAGCTTGTATTCAAGTCAGCCTCACATCAGACAACCACCAAGGATGAAAGCACCGAGTCTGACTCCAATCAGGTCACGGAACACAAGGCCAAGACCCGGCTTTATACCAAGGTCATTTCCATCTCAAAGGCCAATGATAGCTCCAAGGCCAATGATAGCTCCAAGGCCTGCAACTGCCTTCATTCCACCTTCAGTTATTCCATCAGCTTCATCATCTTCATCCGCACTATCTTCATCAACTGTGAAGAAACCGGGTATCAAGAAGACCCAAGGTCAAAATGACCAGGGTCCCTCCTTAAACTAATCAATTTCTTTACTTGTGCAGGGACGTACCCGGAAAGCTGTAAACACATGGTACATGGACAGCGGGTGCTCCAGGCACATGACAGGGAACAAGGACTTGCTGTATGATGTCAAAACAATATCTAACGGCAGTTCTATTTCCTTTGGGGGAGATGTGTATGGCGGAAGAATAATAGGAAACGGTCTCTTAACAAACGGAGAAATTTCATTTGACAAGGTGAACCTGGTATCGAATCTGAAGTTCAACCTACTCAGTGTGTCGCAAATCCGCGATAACCAAATGCCAATGGTGTTCAATGATCGCGAGTGTCTAATTCTGAAGCCTGGTCTCAAGATACCTGAAGATCAGATCTTGTTTCGAGCACATCGAAGAGGAAACTTGTATGCTTTGGATATGGCGGAAGCAAAGCCAGCAAATTCAATCGCTTGTTTTCTAGTAAAGGCATCGGAAGAAGACTCAACCATATGGCACCGGCGAATGGGTCACGTCAACTTTAGGAACATGAATCGACTCGTAAGAGGAAAACACGTTATTGGGCTACCGGAGAAAGAATTTGTCCATGTCGATAACTGTGTTGCGTGTTCCAAAGGAAAACAGCACAAGACGTCTCACAAGCCGAAGCCACCTGGTAGAACAACGACAATTCTTCAGCAACTCCATCTTGATCTTTTCGGGCCAGTGAACATCACGAGCTTAGGGGGAAAGTCTTATTGCCTCGTTATCACTGACGACTACTCCAGATACTCATGGGTGTTCTTCCTGAGAGAAAAATCTGAGACAGCTGAGATACTAAAGAATTTCGTTACTCGCATTAAAAACGCCAGCAGAGAGCGGGTCAGAATAATCAGATCAGATAATGGGACGGAGTTCAAGAATCAAACTTTTGACGCGTTTTGCAACTTGAAGGGCATCACACGACAGTTCAGTTCACCGTACACGCCACAGCAAAATGGTGTAGCGGAACGGAAGAATAGAACCATCATTGAGTCTGCCAGAACCATGCTTGCGGATTCTAACCTTAAACTCTCTTTTTGGGCAGAAGCAGTGAATACTTGAAGATCAATGTAGGGAGGAATTCATCTTTTGTTTAGTTTCATTGTAATAGTTTAGTTTCTTGTAAATGTTAGATTTTGGTAGGCTAGCGAAACTGTAAGCTACCGAGCGAAACTGTAGTTTCGCTCGGTACCTAGATTAGACTGTCTCAGTGACAGTTTCGCTTGGCCAGCGAAACTGCCAGCGAAACTGTTCACTGGACAGTATATATGCGCAGCCTTGTGCAGCCATTTGTAACTTTCTCAAGCATATTGAACCCTAATACAAGAAATCTTCATTTGGTGAGTTTTGGTGACGGCTAGGAGCTTATTTCAGTATATTGTAGCTTGTTAATCATCACTTATCAATCTATTGGTTCATATTGAGATTGTTCAAGGCTAGAAAACCATTTTAGTCATTGGAAATCTTATATTGTGTTGTTTATTTGGTTTTCTTCTCAAAAACACCTTCATTTGCACTGATAAAGATCAGTGAGGACCAACAATATGGTATCAGAGCCTTTGTGCTCTTGATTTTGGTGTTTTTGTGTGTTTTTGGGTAAATTTTGAAAAATCTATTTGATTCTGAAATCAGCTTGTTTTGGACTGGAAATTGATTGAATATTGTGTGTTTTGATGTCTTGAACACTAGGCAATCAACCGATCATTAACCCATAGTGATTTGGGTTGATTTCTGATCATTTCTTCTTCAAAAAGAGGGTTTTCTGTTCTGGGCGAAACTGCTGTTTATTCAGCGAAACTGTGCCTTCAAACAGCGAAACTATCAAGTCATTTGGCAGTTTCGCCGGATTATCACCGAGCGAAACTACCATCACCGAGCGAAACTATTCTTTCGCCGAAAATCGAGAAGCGAAACTATTGCCTTTTTCTTGAACGAAAGTTCAAACCAGTTTCCAGCGAAACTAGCTAGCGAAACTGTGTGTCATCGGGTATTTCCGAGCGAAAGTACTGCCCGTGCATACAGCGAAACTAGTTGGCGAAATTGCTGATCTGGTTCAGTATTGTCAAGCGAAATTGCTGGCGAAATTATAAAATCCAGCGAAATTGTTCACC
This sequence comes from Deinandra increscens subsp. villosa, assembly GCA_039602395.1. Taxonomy (NCBI): domain Eukaryota; kingdom Viridiplantae; phylum Streptophyta; class Magnoliopsida; order Asterales; family Asteraceae; genus Deinandra; species Deinandra increscens. The sequence continues at coordinate 23,333 of JBCNJP010002854.1, read as the reverse complement.
TGTTCAGGATTTCCGAGCGAAATTGCTGGCGAAACTGTATCTCCCAGCGAAACTAATCAATTTGTCTTGTTCTTGGTTTGTTCTTTGTCTTTCTTATTTCAGGCTGATTTAAGATGGCGTCAGGTACAAATGCTGGTGACACTGAGAGTATTGCTCCAAACAGACCTCCAAGACTGATCAATGGGGACAATTTTGAGGATTGGAAAAGATGTCTCAAATCGTTCTTCTTGTACACCGACTATAATCAATGGTTGTCAATTGTCAATGGACCTCACGTTCCTACAACTACAACTGGTGAAGTAACACAGATCAACAATACTCCGTCTTCATTCTCTGAGAAGGACTTGAAACTCATTGATCGTGATCAAAAGGCTCTCGGTGCCCTTTCTCTATGCCTTTCTCAAGAAATCTACAACCGTTTTGCTGAGCACACTGACGCAAAAAGTCTGTTTGACGCTCTCTGTGAGTTCTATGATGGCAATGAAGACCTGGTGAAGGACAAGGAGGCCCAAGCCACCAAAGAATTCAATTCATTCACAAGCATGAAGAACGAAAAGCTAGTGGATTTGACCAATCGCTTCCTAACTGTATCAAGCAATCTGAAGAAATATGATGCTCAACTCACAAACTCAGAACAAATCAAGAAGCTGCTGGATGCTCTTCCTCCCGAGTGGAGCATTCAGGTTCGCATGCTAAAGCAAGAAAGAAGTTTTCCCGACTACAAGCTCATGGATGTTATTAACAAGCTAAAATCCTTTGAGTTGGATGTGCAAAGGAGAGAATACAACACCATGGGTCCAACCAAAGTTTACTCTCCAAATTCCGCTTTCATCTCAACCGTCACACCCAAAGGAGCTTTCTCACAACTTCAATCTGGGTCATCCTCAACTGCATCTGCTTCCGCCACTAATCAGCAAACATCCCAGATTTCACCTGAATACATGGGATTGTTCTCACTGTTTACTAACAGCTATCAAGCTTTCGCTGCTGGAGAACTTCAAGGTTCGACTCTGACTGCTGAGGACATGTACCAAGTTGATCCAGATGATTTAGAAGAAACTGACCTGAAATGGCAAATGGCCATGTTAACTGTTCGAGCTAGAAAATTCTTCGAACGCACTGGGAGAAACACCTTCAAGAACCAAAATGGAAGAGTCGGTTTCGACAAGGCCAAGCTCAGATGCTACAACTGTAAGCAACTCGGTCATTTCAAAAGGGAGTGTCCAAGTCCGATTGTCACTGAACCTACCTCTGAGCCAGCAACTCGTGCCATTCCTATCACTGACAAAGCAGAAGCCAAGCCAACCAAAGAAGTGGCTCTTCTGACTAACTTCGACTGGAGTTCAGAGGTCTCTGAAACCGAGGAAGCCATCAATCAAGCTCTTGCAGCTCAAATTCAGGAACAAAGCCATGAGCACACAGTTAACAGTTGTCAGAAGGAAGAAGCTGAGAAGAAGGTGAATGAGAAAACTGCAAGCACACCAGCATGCACATGTGAAAAAGCCCTGGCTGCAGAAAAGGTTATAATGGAACTCTCATATGAATCTGTTCAATATATGAACAATACGCAACTGCTAACCAGTAGATTGAAGTAAAGATGGCTACGTATTGCTGATTATGAATATGTTAAAGATTAGATTTTTAGTTGTTTTAATGATGTTTAGTGGCTAGATCTCATATTTTCACTTGGATTTGATGAATTTGAGCATGATTTGACTTTATTGTTTGACTTTTCAATGTGATATGATGAAATAACCTATTGATTCCTATAATTTAGACCTCTTGAATGATCATATATGTCTGATTAGCCTCGAGATTCATATGATGTGGGAAATTTGATATAGATTGAAGAACTTCAACTAGTTATTTGATTTCTCATTGTTAAACTTTGACTTTTTTAAGTTTTAGCTTAATGCATGATCCGATGACCATCTACATGATTATATGAGGATCTGTAATAGGTTTGGGCATCCTAAATTACAGTTATCGACTAACCGCTATGTTGTTCCTCATATTTATTTGCTTGCAGGTAAAGAAAACGTGTAAAACAAGCCTAAAGACTCGGACAAATACTATAGAACGTGGATGAAGTGGTCCACAACGTTCATATTGACTCAGTGGGGAGAATCCCTAAAATATAGGACAGTTGGTTATTTTATTTCAGTATCCTTGCCTGAGTCAAGTGTTTAGTACCGACAGGTTCGGTATCAATGAGTGATCCAAGATGACCGTTTCAATTGTCCACGTGTCCTATATAATTGCAGGCTTAAAGGGAAAATGTAAATGAAGGCTAAAGACCAGGTCAAGCATTAACGAACGTGTCATAACTCTAACTCTAACATTCACAAAGACTTGGTGGAAAGATCCAATCGTAGCAGCATATAATGTAACTGAACCAATAAATATGCAACATACACATAACAATGTTTTGCTTGACTCCTTTGGGCATCCAATATCCTCCATCTTATGCATTCCTTCTTTTTACAAAATTGTATCCTAATACATTTTTCTAGTAAAACAAAATGCACCTAATCTATTACATTACATACCAAATGAAATAAATATATTACATGCCCAAAATGACGAACTTGAAATTATTACAACTTTTGAATAATTACAACAAGCATAAACAACAAGCACAAACATTCACCACAAACAATCACAAGGTCTTTTGGCTAGGCTTTATGCACCAAACATATATCTAAAATTACATCCATATGTACAAATGTAAAAAATGGTTCCCTTTTAACCCATTTCCTTTTTCGGTCCAACACAAAACCGAAAACGTGGGTTTGTTGTCCAAACAACAAAAACAACAAAATGATAAAATGTTTTAATCTTTCAAGATAACCACATGCATGTTAGTGAAGCATCTTGAAAGACAAAGGGAAACCATGAACAAAAACTTTCGGTTTGTGGTATGAGGAACCAAAACCAAGAGTTTTGTGGAGCTAACCAACTAGCTCTTTGAAGCATGCATCCATATAAGCGGCTCTAGATGCCATTGTTGGGTTTTAAGAACATTATCAAAGCCATTTTAACTCTTTAAAATGTAAAACGCAGCGGAAAATCAAAATCATATATCATGTTAGTTAATGTTAAAACCGATTTTTAACATTGTTTATCAAAACCCAAACCGAGGATCCAAATATGTATGCATGCTATCAAAACTAAAACAACCATAGGGGGTCTTAGATTTACCTTCTTCCAAGCTCAAGATACGTGAAGAAGGATGATGAACTCGAATGGAAAGCCTCGAAGAAGAGACCTCAAGTTAGTGATACCCACGAGCTTCAAGCAACAAGCACCCTTTTGTTGCTAGGATTTCTTGAAGACTAACTCTTCCTTCTTCTCATGTTGAATCCGAAACCAACAAGATCTTGGAATCAATTTCCAGATTTTTATTAGCAAGAAGGTGTTCTTGCTTTTAAGGAGAGAGAGAGAGAACTTGAGTATTGGAGAAGCAAGTAATGAATGACTAGTCCCTTAAACAAGGTTGCATGCCTTGTTTAAATAAAAAGCACAACCACCCTCTTAATGGGAGGTGGGTGAACGTGCAAGAGGAGAGAGAGGGGGGGGGGAAAGCTTTTCAAACCTTTTGAAGTTCCCTCCCATGCATCTAGTCCATTTCCTTGTCCACATTCATTTGGTCATGCTTCACTTGACCCATGTGACATGTTACATGTACAAATATGGTATAACATATAAATATGTTTTATGTAACAATTTATTTAACCAATTAAATAATATTGTTGCCATACTTCTCTAATTTAAATCATCCATATGATTTCACACAAGTTCGATTAATTAGAAACCGATTTCTAATTATCTTCTATAAGTGACATTTATTTAATTGATCATATCTAAATAAAAGTCCATTGGGTGTTTGTCTAGCTCGTTATTGGGTATGACCCGTCTTGGATCATAACGTACTAGCCACATCAATCTAGTATGTGTCTTGGGCAGACCGAGTCCAACACTTGGTCGGTGCCAGATTTATTAGGCGAGCAGCGGTCAAGATGGCATATCCCCGAAAGGAATGTGGCAAGGTGGTCCTGCACATCATCGATCGAACCATGTTAAGCAGAGTTCGATTCCTCCTTTCACTAACGCCATTTAACTGGGGTGTGCCAGGTGGAGTAGGTTGTGAAACGATTCCACATTCCTTCAGATGATTCAGGAATTCAGCGCTTAGGTATTCTCCGCCTCTATCAGATCGAAGGGTGACTTGGTTAATGTTCCAAATAAGCATGACTCGCACTCATCGAAGGAATCTGCATCTTGGGATTCGAGAATGCCAGCAGTTTACAACTTCTTAATGCGGGCCTTGCATATGTGACCAAGTCTATGGTGCCATGACGAGGATTCGTTACTATCAGTTTTGCTTCTTTTAGAAACATGATAGAGCTGGTCGTTTGTTTGAACATCTATCTCATATATTCCATGCCGAGGTTTAGCCTCGAAATAAAAGATATCATTAAGGTAAGCAGAAATCACATTTCCATTAAATTTATACCGAAATCCTTGTTCAAACAATGAAGAGATAGAAATAATGTTTCTGGATAAACCAGGTGCATATAAACAGTTAATCAAATTAACTACAAGGCCAGAAGAGCATGAAAAAGAATAAGTGCCAGCAGCAAGTACTGGGACCCTCTTCCCGTTACCAACGATGAGGTCCATGCAGCCTCGTTCTGTCTTCTTCCACTTCTCAGGTTCCTGCAAAACATTAACAATGTGATAACCACATCCAGTATCAAATACCCATGAATTGGAGGAAACAGTGAAAAGTTCAATAACATTTATTGACATACCTGATGAGCAACCCTTATTAGGGTTCTTAGTCATCTTCAGCTTTGCAAGATAAACGGGACAGTTGCGACGCCAGTGTCCCATTTTGTTGCACTCATAGCACAGGCGCTCCTCGGGAGGTTGCACCTGTGGTTTCTTGCCTTTGCCTTCTTTAACCTTCTTGGCTTTGGAGATCTTTGTATTAGCAACTTTGAGCACGTCCGGCGTGGTCCTGATCTTCACGTTGGGTATCAACGGAATAACCTCCTCGACCGACTGAGCCGAACAATTAATCGCAAGAATACGATAATGTTCAGGCAAAGATCTGAGTACTACATCAAGAGCCATCCCGTCAGAGATGGAGTAGCCAAGGTCGATTAGCCTGTCACGATACGCTTTCATCAGCATGACATGATCGTATGGAGAGGAGTCGTTAGCCATAGAGCAGTTCCAAATTGTAAAAGTGCATTGGCTCGCTCAGTCCTCTGAGTCAACTCAAATAAATCCTTGAGTTCACGAATGATGTCATAAGCAAAGATCCCCATGAAATTGTACCGATAATCCTGAGTCATGCTAGATAACATCAGGTCAGTGACGTCCTTATCATCGTCAGTGTGCTTTTGGAGCTCGGACCGCGAGTTCTCATTTAGCAAGTAAGATGGAATACTCGCGATCGGTCGGTCAATGACATAGAGTTTCCCGAAGAGCCTTAAAAGGTTCCTCAGGGTTGTCTGCCATGCGAGAAAGCCAGCCTCAGTGAAGGGGTCGAGTTGTACCATTGAACTTAATGGAGGTGAGTTTTCTTTAGCCTTCTGAAAACAAGCAAAGTAAATTTAATCAGTATTTTCGATGTTTATTTTTCTTTAAAAATAAGTTGGTAAAGGTTATTTTTAAGAAAACGAGAATTCGTTTAGACGACATTACTTGAGACCGCCAAATGAGCCTCAGGAGCAAAGCCGTGTAAACAAACTGACAACGATTGTCAATTGTGAGACTCAAGTCACAACTCTCGGTATGAGGCCGCTATATACATACAATTGTATTTTGCGATACGTTTAGCCTCATCCGTGCCCACTCTAGCAATATACATCCGTGGCGCGGTGTTGAAATACTCCAACACCACGAACATATACGTTTAAAGCGATCGTAATCCTAAATGGTCGATGTGATGACACGGTGTTGAAATACTCCAATGTCCTCACCTTGGAAGGTACCCTCGGCACCAAGTGCGGTGTTGAAATACTCCAACACTGATGCTCCGGTAAATACGTTCCAAGTTCGACTTGAGATAGGATGGCACGAACTATCAGTTTTTAAGAATTACCAAATAGGGATATTAATTACTTTTAATATTTAATGACCGTCAGACACGAACGATAAAAACCCTATCACCAATCGGGACTAGTAAATTAATTTAACCTAATTAAAATTACTATGTGTTCGCGAATGGTTTATTGTGTGTTAAACGGCATAAGGTCTTGATCACGCTCGACCCATACAAGCGAGATCATAAGGGACATATTTAAAATAAATTAAATTAAGTAAAATGGTGAACGACCAAGATGGCAACTCTGTGCGATCTTGAATCCTGTTCAGCTCCCACTTGCTTCGACATCCCTCTGGCGTGTGTCCAGTCTTCGACATTTGGTTACATACAAATTTACAATTACTAAAACTACTTCTAGTAACCTAGCTCTAAATTTGTACAATTTTGAAACCCTAAATCCGGGTCCAATAAACCAAAAACGAAATATAACCAATTGGGCTAACAACTTGGGCTAAACAGAGAAAGATAAAACACGCCAAACACATTCACACATGAATACAAAAGATATAGAGGGGCCGGCCGTAACACACAATAATAAATTATTTAGAATTAAAATAAATAAATTAATTAATTCTAATTCGCAATTTGGATTTAAGTCGAAATTGCGAACTATCGGTTACGAAAAAGACCGGTTCTGGTTTGCGCGCGGTGATAATGGCTCTGATACCACTGTTGAGATTACAGTGGGATCCGGTTACCGATTTTAATTTTATTAAAACCGATTTAATAATTAAATTAATTCTAAATTAATTTAGCAACGGAAACGAATTAAAACGCAGATGCAACTGTAACAGGATCAATCACCGGACACGACAAACACAGAAAAATATTTATTTAAAATAAATAAATAATTAAATTAAATATCTAAAATTTAGATATACCTTAGCGGGTTCCGAACAACCGTTCGAGACACCCGGATTCAACGGGCTCGCGCTAGGACGAACTGTGACGTCTGACTCGAACCTTCGAGACAAGTCGTCGACGGCGGCATCGGCGGCAGCGGCCATGGGCGGCAGCGGCGGTAGTGGCGGCGGTGGTGGTAGAGATACCATCGGTGGTGGTGACAAAACTTTCTCCGTCAGGATGGCGACCGGAATGGTCCCCACGATGATCTCATCACCGGTGACCGGAGGCGACACAGTGGCGGTGGCCGGCGGGTACAAGGGCGCGGGCCACGACGAAGGAACCGGACGCGGTGACCTCGGCTACGCCGGCAGCTCGAGGACCACCGGTCAGTGGTCTCGCGGCGGCGCGGAGGACGCAGCAGCGACGGCGGTGGCTTGAGTCGCGGCGGCGGCTCGAGCTGCGGCTTCGGCTTCGGCTCGGGCTGCGGCTTCGGCTCGGGCTGCGGCTTCGGCTCGGGCTGCGGCTTCGGCTCGAGCTACGGCTTCGGCTCGGGCTGCGACGGCTTCGCTTTCGAGTCGGGCACAGATGGCGGCGAGACGGGGATCCATCGGAACTGGCGAGAGACTGTGGTGGTGGTGGTGGCGGCGATCGACGATGGGCGGCGACAGGGAGCCGGCTTCGGCTTCAGATCGGCGCAGAGAGAGAGAGATGGGAGATTAGGGTTTGTGACTTGTTATACAATCTTCCTCCTCCCCTCTCTTTTAATATTAGATCGCGGACCGGGGCCAGACGGACTGGGCCCGGTCGCGATTCCCTTTAAATTCACCAACCGATTAGTCTGTTAATCCGGTAACAACTGATCGGTCCGTCTTTTATTTACCGAATGATTTTGAGCCGAAAAAGTTATGTCGTTTTAATTAAATAAATAATTAATATTTATTTAATTTACCATCTAGTTCGTTTATATCTAACTAACAATTAATTAGATTTAATAGTCCGTTGACCCGGGTGTAACTCTTACGGGTCAATATCGGTCGGGTTCGTTAATTCGTCGGGTCAGTACACTCTATTTCCAACAGAGCATACTTTAAAGCTTCAGCAACTTGTCTAGGCGGCATCTGTACATATAAAGTTACAAGATTATATATGATTTGACAATAGATGAATGTCGTGTCACACTAGACTCTTGATAGTGACCGAGCTTTTCATATGATTATCAATGACATAAAATGAATCAAATAATGCATATCCTCAAAATGATCAAATGCAACTGGAATCTATGATCAATAATAGTCAAGTATTTAGGATTACAAGTCATTTTGTGTGTTATGTTAAAATCTAGGAAACAAGGAGCCAGATCTAAATCTCCAAATTATTTAAAGTTTGAAACCTGAGTCAAACCTAACCTCATAAATTTTTGTTAACTGAAAATTTTGCATAGAAACAATAAATTACCCAAAATTTAACCTAAACCAATTTTGTCCAGAGTTGTTGTCAAGCCAAGGAAACTTTTGTGAGAATATCTGCAACTTAGACTCATCAATAGACTGATGTACCAAATTATGGAAGTCTTGGTAATATGGGATCAGAAACACAGAAACACAGACTTTAAGTTCATTTTGCACAGAATAAAGGTTTTATGATCTTAGTTTGTCAAATTTGCCCAGGGAGAATCACTTGGGACTTGATTCCACCCAAGCTTGTGAATTCCATGATTCGGTAAATCAAGATTGAGAAAAACACATTATAAACAAAGGTAGCTCATTTTGATACAGAAAATCAAGTTATGGTTTTTAATAAGACAAACCTATATTAGAGGCAGAGCATATGCATGAAATAAGTGAAACAGAAAAGCATTTTGCAATTTGTACATTCCTAGCATATCAGAACTTGAAATATTGATCCTGACACTAAGAGGTCTTTATAGAGTGTCTAGATCACAGATAAACAACAGCAGCGATTGACTAGAAGCAATAGATCCATATTAACACAATTGATCATGTAGATAGCTCTTAATGGGTCATCTTAAGCATTATGTGAGAGAATGTGATGATTTGTAGCATAATAGATCAGATAGTTACTTTAACAAGTTCAATTCAATCCGAACATATCAGATAATGCATATAAGGATCAAAAGGTAAAACTTCAAGTAACCAAGATCATATTATAGTAAGAAAACTACATAAATCACATAAGGTAGATTTTATGCAAAATTTGACTTGATAAAAGTCAAAATGACCAAGTTTGTGTTCAAATAGAGACTAAACACCAAAAATAGTTCATATGAACCGAAAAAGCGGGTTATAGATCACATCATCGGTAATTTATGCTCAATATTGATCACCAAAATGGTCAAGTCAACCAAAATAGCCAACAATTTTGCAAAAATGTGTTTAGTGGGTCCAAAAATCCTTCATCTGAGTTATGGACTAGTTTTAGACCCAAGAGGATCCTAACCAAACTAAACCACCAGTGTTGGGCTCAATTGGATGTCCACTACCACACGGAAAAACAGAATTTGTAAAAAGAACAAGAAACAATAAAGTTTTACCTGAATAAGAGTATGAAGGAAAGAATTGAGAATTACATACCTCTATGAAGATCTAAAAGAGGCCAAGATCTAATATAAGATGTAGTACTTCTCAATAACTCAGAGAAGAATCTGTTGGGATCAAGCAACTCATATTAAAATTCAGATAAAATAAAGACATATAAACATAGAAAAATTAGCTTCTGGGTAGCCAAGTTTGAGTTTTGTCTCTAATTGCCACATGTCAAGATAATGTACCTCTTTGATGATCTAAAAAGTGCTATAATAATAAGAAAGAGATGGAATGATCTTGAAGAATATCTGAACAAAATCTATTGTGAGATCAGGCAAAATGTGTTAAATCTCTTGAACATAGGCTTACACGGTCAAAATAGGCAGATAACACAAAATAGCATAATGAGGATCCGATTTGAACTACACTTACTACTATTTGTTTATGCTTTCACAAGGAGGTCTCAAAACCAGTTAACAGTAGCATCTATGGTTCAGGATTCTCAAAATGGAATGAAACCGTCATCTATCACTTAATGAGACTAAGTAGAAGCATGATAACAACTTGAGGTTCTATGTTAATCAACAGAAATCTTCAAATAGATTTTAGTCAAGGCAGTGTTTGTCCAAACCTGAACATAATCAAAATTTAAATTTTCAATTTGAGATCAAAGTTTTTTAGTTCAGATTTCATGTGCACATAATCCCTTGTGTCCTCTAATCAGTTAAGCATCAATGAAATCTAATAAGCAGCTAAAATCCCAAATTTATTAATACTCTCAAAAGAGATTTCTTAGCACACAATAAGAACAGAGTTTACAATATATATGATTGATTCAAACAATCATAAGCATTTCACAATTATCAAATCATTCACTAAGACGAAACCAAAACAACTGTTATAGAAAATATAAAGAGATTTCATATGAACACACTTTCATCCAAACCCCCCTGTATTTAACCAAAATCGGATTCAGAGCAATAGATTGATGAGATGAGATTCACATACCTTAATCGTGCTCACAAGAAGATTAGGAACAATAATAAATCTTTGAATCTGTATAATCAAGCAAAAATTCTTATTAGAATACTAGATTTGAGAATATCATACCTACGGCCCAAGAACATCAAATGTGACCCAATGCGATCGACATTAACCTAAAAAACGAGAGTGAAATCAAACCTGTAAATGCAAGAAAGGTGTGTAGATCGATCCTAAATGCAATCGCGGTAATAGATTCAAGATCGTCAGAGGAAAAATTGGATAGCACAGTGGATGTGCGTCGGTTCTTAGGTTCGAGCGGGTGTGTGTGTTTGAAGGATCGTGAATGGGAAAAGAAAATGACCAACCCCTTTTATATCCTATTTCTTAACGAACTTAAAAATATCTAAGTTGAATTTCTAGTCCGTTAAGACGCTCTGAAGTTCGCTAAGGGAAAAGAGGAGTCAAGTATGCTAAAAGAAAGTTCCAAGTTCGTTTAGGTCAAAGAAGTTCGCTAAAGGCCTAAGCAAAGTTCGCTAAGGCTTGCAGCAATTACACTAAGACCAAAGTGAAAATGGGAAAAATTTATAAGTTAAAATCGAAGTTCGCTAAGAGATATTCTAGTTTGCTAAGGTCTAAATCTCCTTAGCGGACTTCCAACCTTGAAAAGCTAACTGGCTAAAATGAGAAGTTCGCTAAGCATGAAATGCTCTTAGCGGACTTCAAAAATAAGAGAAGGTAAAAATGACAGGTTAATGAAGAGGTTCGCTAATACAAAAATCTGCTTAGGGGACTTCAAATCCATGAACAGAATATATATTAAGAGGAAGATGAGAAGTTCGCTAATCATGAAATGTTCTTAGCGGACTACTCAAAGACTTAATTTGAAATATTAATTAAAAGTAGAAGTTCACTAAGGCATAGGTCTTCTTAGCTAACTTCAAACCATACTTAACAAAAAATTATGGTAAGTTCGCTAAGAACAACGTTTGTTCTTAGCGGACTTTCGAAGACAAAAACAGAAAAACTACACAAGTTAAAGTTCAAGTTCTCTAAGAGTATATGTGTTAGCAAACCTGAGAAATGTTCTTAGCGGACTTCTCATAGAATGAAGTACTCTAAGGCAATCATCAAGTCCGCTAAGACCAGAAAATTTTGAAAAACACAAAAAAAATCCAAAGTCAAAAATTTGAACACATACTTAAAATTTGCAATTTATTCACAAGACCAAAAACAAAAAGAATGTTTGCCACCAATCTGTTAGGACCTGATTTGAGCACAATGTTCTCATTTGATTCATCACACAGGTGCGGAAAACAAGTGTGATGATCAATCTCGGTTGATTTCACTCCATAGATCTCTGAAACTCAAGAACACACACTAAATACACCAAGAACACACACACAAAGGCTCTCTTGAAGAAATAACCAGGAGGAACCCGTATTAGGGTTTTCACTTTAGTATTTATACTACCAGAGAGCCTGGGACAAATAGAATGTTTGACACAAACCAATCATTGCCTAGAATTCAGCAAAATATTCTAACAGAATATGAAGTACGCTAAGAACAATAACAAGTTCGCTAGAACTTGATGAAGTACGCTAAGCATTAACATGTTCGCTAACAAGTTTGCTAGGCACAAACAAGTCCGCTAACAAGTACGCTAAGCACAGACTAAGTACGCTAGGAACAAGTTGAGTGCGCTAGAAACAGATCAAGTTCGCTAGGAGCAAAACAAGTTCGCTAGGACAAATATCAATCAAGTACGCAAAGTATAACAAGTACGCTAAGAGATAAGTGACAAGTCCGCTAAGAGTTAATCAAGTCCGCTAAGTTCAATATACAAGAAGTTCGCTAAGGAGAAATACAAATACGCTAACACTTAGTCAAAAACATCATACTGTTTGCTAGGCACAAACAAGTCCGCTAACAAGTACGCTAAGCACAGATTAAGTACGCTAGGAACAAGTTGAGTGCGCTAGAAACAGATCAAGTTCGCTAGGAGCAAAACAAGTTCGCTAGGACAAATATCAATCAAGTACGCAAAGTATAACAAGTACGCTAAGAGATAAGTGACAAGTCCGCTAAGAGTTAATCAAGTCCGCTAAGTTCAATATACAAGAAGTTCGCTAAGGAGAAATACAAGTACGCTAACACTTAGTCAAAAACATCATATATAATCATAATCAAAGATAACAAAGTACATAATCCAAGTTAAGTGCAAACCAAAGTACAATTACAAATAAACATCAAAAAGATAAATAGTTTGTGTTGCCAACATAAATAAGCTCTAACAATTTCCACCCATGTTGGCAATGCAAACCTCTCGAGCTTCAACCATCTTGACCGACTAACTTGAGCAGGAACCTCCAGTTTTCTCTAGCAGCTTCTCTGTGTCTGTCTGAAAGGACATGAATTCCCAGATCATACAGCCTCCAGAGGTCTTGCCATACCAGTTTCTTCAGATCATTGTAGTTGTTTAGCTCGACTAACCTTTTTGCCTTGTCAAGAACCACACTCGAACCATTTTCTTCCATCAACCAGCAGTTTGCAGTCCTCAACATCTCTTCGTCAAGCTTGAACCTACCAATACCAGCAAGCTGATTGCACCACCAGTTCAGAAACATCAAGAAGTAGTTGGCATCGTAGCACTCGTATGGTCTTAGCTGAGTAGGGATGGTCCGCATCTTCTGGTAATAGATGAGCTTGATGTATGATCTTGACAGCATTCTTAACTCAATAGCAGCAAATAATCTGATAGACTCAGCACCTTCCCTTTCGATTACCAACTCATGTGTCATCCCGTTGTAATACCAGCTGATTATTGGGAATTTCTTCTGATTCCCTGGGATCCATTTGACATTGACTTTATCACCGATGTTCTTGAAGATTCCTTTATGTGGTGCACGGAGTCGCTTCTTTTCTTCGGCTATCTGAGCTCTTCTTTCTTCTTCAGGATTCAGATTGAACCTTTTGTCATCATAGGCTGATTTGATCAGATGTTCAGCTCTAATACCTTTACTGTGTTTCGTATGATTCACCAAGTCCAGGTATTTGAGCTGCTTCAATTCCCATGAGAAGAGGCTTGTAAGAGCTTTGAAGTCAGCAAAGAATTGAACGTATCCATTCCGTCTCTTCACAATAAAAGCATCGAAGGCTTCATCATATTTCCAACCCAGAATCTTCATTCCATGATTAACATTGGGGTTGGCTGGCATCTTTCTCAAATTTTTGGCAGTGAATCTCAGCATTGCCTTAGAATTCGGAGCCATTCTCACCCAGTCATCATAAATGGGTGGATTTTTATTCCTGTTTATCGCTTCAGCTCTCTCCTGTTCCTTTAATCTGATCTGCTCCAACTTGGCGAGCCTCTCAGTCTTCCTATACTCAATAACAAATTTGCGAAGGCCAGTCGTCTTCTTACGAATCCAAGACTTTCTCTCCACATTTTTGAATTTGAGATAATTACGGAGCTCTTTCGAAGGTCATCCGGTTGGTGGTAGCAATGATGTACTCAACAGAGTCTGGATCAGGTAGATCATCAGCAGGATCTTCAGGAATGAAGGATTTACCCATGTCAAGAACAAGATCAGAAAGACGATCTCGGATCGGTTGCAAAGTCAAATGTCTTGTCAGTATCAGCAAATGGATCTGACAGAGGATCAACCAATGATTCAGGAATCTTCTCAGCTTCATCAGCACGAGGGAGATTAGAATTCAATCTCTCCTCGTCAGTATACAACTTAGTCAGCTCAAGATCGGTAAGTCTAAGAAGATATTCCAGAGGAATTCTGTCTTTCATAAGAGACCTCACCATCTGAGCAGTTTCTGACACATCATCCACATCAACGTCTGTTCCTTCAAGATTAGTGACGATGCGGATGGTTGGCTCATCGTCCTTGGATGGTGCAGATTTTTCAGGTAACGAACTTGAACCCTTTCCAAAAACAACAGCTGGAGGATGATCTGATTCATACCTCTTCAAAGCTTGCTCCTTTTCTCTGACCAATCTATTTTCCTCAGCAAGTGTTTCTGCAATGAGAGCTCTACGTGATCGGTCTCTTTCAGCTTCTCTTTCTTAGCTCTTCAGCTTCAACTTCTTCTTGAGTAAGAATTCTTTTTCCTTTGTCTGTGGTTGAGGGACCAGGTTGTTCAGAAACAGCAGGTTCCTGAGTAACTGTAACCTCAGCATCACCAGTCACATTTTCATCAGGAAAAATAGGAAGGAAGGAAGGATGGAAAGGAGCTAAATGGATCTGAACATTTGGAGCTTGATCGGTAGAAACATCAGGATTAACTTGAGAAAATGGTTGGAGTAGCAGCTTCTTCAAGATTGATAATTTCAGCATCTTCAGGAATAGAACCGGTAACATGTGGAGAAGAATCAAGAGCAGGAGTTTCATCAGTTGGCACACCAGTTGGCAGAGAGACATTCACAAACACTCCATCATCTACCTCCATTTTGACTTGAATTGGAGTAGGAATAGGAAGTTCTTCTTCTTCATCTTCACTTTCAATCAAATCCAAATCAATGTAGTTCAGTGGGTTAGCTTGATTAACTAGAACATTTAGTCTTTGTTCCAGCTCATTCATATCTTCCACATCACTGAAATCTACCGTGTAAGGATGCTCTTCATAGGTTGCTTCACTATCATCTTCAACGGTTTCAATGAGTATCCCACATGAATTTCTTCTTGTGTATATCTTTTCAGCATAATACTCACGAAAGTCTGCCATGGAGAAGTCCAAGAAGGTCGAGTCGACGTAAAATCTACGGACACCTTCATTTGCAGGAACAATAGCAGATGATGGAAGAGTGGCAGCTTGACCAGAAGGGACGATTGCAAGTTGAAGAGAGTCATCTATCTCTGATTCTACTGGTTCCAAACTAGATGATTCTTCAATGGCCTTGAGTGCCGGTGCAAACCTTGGCAGCTTCAAGTTCTCTGGCAAAGGAGCCAGCTTCTTGAGTGAGTCCAGGATTTCATCAACTGGCTCATCATGAAGTAGACTATTCACAAATGATTCTTCATCATCAGTCATGCTAGGCTCATCTCCTTCAATTACTGTATCAGCATCAACATCAAAGTCACTGTCGTTTAAGGAACTTGAGGAGTCATGATCTCCTTTAGATTCTTTACCAGATGGAAAATTAGCACTATCAGTTCCTTGATGAGTTGACAGCTGTTCTTCTGGGAGCTCAGAATCTTTATCACCTGCATCACCACTGTCTGGTTTGTCACCGAGCTGGGTTTCTTCATTTGATTTGGCCAGCAGCTCCTTAAGCCTTTGGATCTCAGCAGCCTGTTCAGCAATTACATGTGACTGCTCAGAGATTTTCTGGTTGGCCACTTGTAGAGAACAATTAAGATGGTCATTCTGACTCTGCAGATTTGACACTTCTGCTTGGAGTTCCAACACTCTTTCAGATTCGGAAGTTGTCGGGCTTGAAGAGACAGCACCAGTGGCTTCAAAGGTGGCAACAGCAGCTTCTGCAATAACTTCTAGAGGTCTCAGATCCAAATCAATCCTTTCAGTTTGAACCATAGGAGATGGAGAGACAGAAGTAGTTGCTAAGGTTGTTTCAGGTTGAGCTCCAGATGAACCAACAATTTCATACTCATTAGTGGAGCCAGGCTTTCTTCTAACTTGAAGTTTTTCAGTGCAGGACTTGCTTCTCTTAGCTCTAATAGTAATTAATTCAGAGGATTGATTGCCTTCACTAGCAGTTCTTGTCATCTGATGAGATAGTAAAGTAGGAGGAGACTTTGGAGGGCTTTCAGGTTCATCTTGTAGATCATATGAGAGATCTGCTTGATCAAGAGACACTGAAGTCTCATCTTCATCAATATCATCCTCTGAAGGTTTGTAGCTGTCATCCGACGATGATGGTTGTGTCATAGAGGCCCTGGAAGATTCTCCAGTCCTCTGTCTTTTCCTTGGATGCATCAGTTTAGATGGTGATGGACTGTCATCAGAGCTTGAAGAGTCTGACTCTTCATCATCTTTGGCAGATTCAGATGATATCACATTCACCGGACTCACAACTGGTTCAATGTGCTCTTCTGCTTCAACATTTTCACCCTGGAGATTCCCAAGGTCTTCTTCTTCAGCAGCAGGTTCTGGATTGACTGGGGCATTCAAGTCCAATTCATGATGTACTTGAGCCGCTTCAGTAGGATCAACCTCAGCCTCAACCGCAGCTTCGCCCATTGGGATATCTCCTCCAGCATGAACAGGAGCAAGACGAGCTAGCATCGCCGGAAAGAATGGTACAGGAGCACCTTGGTACTTACCTTGCTGAAATTTGCTGTATGAACCGGAGTTCATTGAGCTAGTTTTGATCTTTTCACCTTGCTTAGGCAAATCTGGATAAAATCTATTTAGAATAGTCTGAATAAACCTCGGGTACAAATAAAACTTGACTGCCCTTCCAGTTGGGTGTAGGTTAGCAATCATCCATCTCAGGAGTTGATGAGAGAGATTGAAACCCTCTCCTGAGATAAACCCGTGCAGAGCACATGCGGTTTCTTCAACGAAATCATCAGGAGCTGCCTTTCTGTGAGAGAATGCGGCAGTAAAGAAATTGATCAAAAACCTCCAGTTTGCCGGAAACAGAGTCTTCTTGATTTTGTTGCTGACATTAGGGAGTAAGACGCCAGAATAACCCATGTTGGTAATGGTTGTTTGCCATTCATTCCTGGGAAAGGATTTAGGCATATCAGCATCCTGCAAAACCAGAGCTGTTCTGATTTTGTCTTCTGTTATCTCCACATCAGTATTCAAAATCCGGGCCCTGATCACACTGGATCCATCAGCAAGATCAACAGACTGAGCAGTATGCCAGAATGCTTCAATGTGGCTCTTGTAGATGGTAGGGTTGATCATCATTGCTGTAGCCCAAGTTGATTGCAAAATGAGATCAATAGCTTGCTCATCAGCATCTTCCCAGAATTTGTTGAAAACACATATTCCGTTGTGTAATCTACCATATGTTAACTCTTGTCTGGGAGGCATCTGCACATATAGATCAACAGGATTATATCAATTTGACACTTAATGAATGTCATGTCACACTAGACTCGTGATAGTGACTGAGCTTTTCATTTGAATATCAAAGTTACAAAGATGAATCACACAGTGCATTTGCCTCATAATGGATAGATACAACATGAATTTATGTTAACAATGATAAACACCAGGGGACCTTGAATATTAACAAGTGTGTGTAATGAAAATCTGGAAAACAAGGAGCCAGATCTAAATCTCCATTATAATATAAAAGAATAGCATGTTAATTGAAAAGTGACCCAGAGTTTTAGTCTAAGTTAATTAAAGTCTAGGATGTTGAAGAAACAAGGAGAAATTCTTTTAGAATTCTTCAACTTGGTCTCAATAACAGTCAAAGATATCAAGGAAGGTTTTGGCAATCTGGGATCAACAACCAATGATTTTAAGTAAAATATGTGGTTTTGTGATCCCAGTTTGTCAAGACAGTTCAGGGAATGTCACATTGGACATGATTCCACCCGAGCTTGTGAGCTCCTTGAAATGATGCACAAAGACAAGAGACAACTCAGTTTAAAACAATACATGCAAATAAGTGTATCATAGACATGTTAAGCACAAAGAACAAACCAAGTATGATAACAGTCAAATTTACTGATCTACAGATGTATGTGAATTGACTCAAAATCCTTCTAAGTACTACAACAAGTCCGCTAGAAGCTTATTAAGTTTGCTAAGAACAGAACAAGTACGCTAGGAACTAACAAGTTCGCTAAGCTATGGCACAAGTTCGCTAAGAACAAAAGAAGTTCGCTAAGCAGACAGAGAAGTACGCTAAGGACTGAAACAAGTCCGCTAAGACCAGTTTGGTCTAATTTGCAGACTTTCATCACTTAGAGTTGAACACAAGGTGTATAGATCATATATCAACATCAACAAGGTTTGTTTAGATGCAACAAGGTTAAATTTACACTTAAAAGCAAGTAGGATGTCCTAATGGGTCAAAAGATCAAGTTTGACTATTTGAAGGACAAAATGTGATCACACAAGCTTAACAGATTAGTTGGGAACATTACATGTCAAATTCAATCCTATCATGCAACAATAAGCATATAAGAATCAAACAACACATACTCAACTCACCAAATTCATATTTAAGCATAGATAGTCACATATGTCACAAAAGAACAAGTTTAAGTAAAATTTCAACTTATTAAAGTCAAAATGACCAAATGAGTGTTCATCCAGAGCATAAATTCCTAAGATAGTTCATAAGAACCTTAGAGGTGTCCTAGATCACATCCTATGCATTCATGCTCTCAATTAGTCACAAAGAAGGTCAAATTAACCTAAATATGTCAAAATATTCAAGATTATCTATTTTAGAGTAAGTTAAGTCCAAGATCCTTCTACCTGAGTTATTGACTAGTTAAGGACCCATGTGGATCATGACCAGTCTAAACCACCAGTGTTAGGCTCAATTGGAAGTAAATTTACTCAAGGTAAAACATATAAGCACACTGAAATAAAATAAGATGAAGCACTACCTGATCAAACAACATAAATGCTTATATTGAGAAACTCATACCTTTCTGAAGATCTAAGGTTGACTAAGATCTAATATAAGATGTAGTAAAATCTCAATTCAACTCAGTGAGGAATCTGCTGGGATCAAGCAAATTATGTTAGAAATCAAGTGAGCTTCATTTAAACAGAATAAAGTAAAGTTTTGCCCCTGTGTAGCCAAGTTTGAGTTTTGACTCAGTTTGTCAAAATGTAGAACAACATACCTCTTATGGATCTAATTTGAGCTAAGATCACAATGAAGAGATGAAATGATCTTGATCAAAATCACAACAGTAACAGTTTCTGTTTATGAGATCAGACAAGATAAGTTAAACTCAAGTAATGATCAAACACAGAAAACATAGGCAAAATTGAATTTAAAGACACAAATGAGAAACTTTAAACTTAATTTAAGTCTCATCACTTTGGTCTCAACAATAAGATTAGCATTATTCTGATTGGAGACAATATAGTTTCAACACTTATGTGGAATATACTATGTCAATCCAATCAATAAACTGAAACAAATTAAAACTTCAAGGTTGACTAATAGAAACTCATAGGCATATTTTCATTATCTAAATAAGATAACAGTAGCCACAGTGAGTTACAATTTAGTAACCAAAGTCCCAAAACTTAACATTTTTCACAAAAACTCTAAGTACTCATATAACAAAGGTCACACTTTTTAGGTTCATAGATTATCAATTCAAACAAATTTCATAGTTCAAACTAACCATCTAGAACACAAAACACCCATCTAGTTATAGAATACTCAAAGAATTTCTATGTTCAAAAACTTCACCCGAACCCCCTGTTTCAAACTTCTCGGATTCACAAGAGTAACATTTGATATAAGAGATTCACATACCTCAATCTTGAACACAAGTGAATTAGGCACAAGAAAGGATGAAAGAAATCTGTATAAACATCAAATTACATCATTAGAACCCTAAAAATTTTTCATCACGCACCTACGGCTCAAAATCATCACCGAGACCAAAAATCAATCCATATAAAGCATAAAACAAACCTGTGAAAGCAACGAGAGTGAGTAAATCAACCCTAATTGCAAGATGATATCACAGATTCGAGAGAGTGAGTGGAGATTTCGATCGAACAGTGAGATGAGAGCAGTCGTCGGTTCGTAAGTTTTGAGAGCGGGTGAGAGATTTTTGAAAGTGTGAACAGAAAATAACCAAGTCCCCCTTATATAGTGTAGGGTTTAGCGAACTTAGAAAATATCTAAGTTTAAACAAGTTCGCTAAGAGAATTCTCCAAGTCCGCTAAGAATAAGCAGACTTAAAGAAGTACGCTAAAGGGAGAACAAGTTCGCTAAGGCCAAAGACAAGTACGCTAAGCCTAAATGAAGTTCGCTAAGCTTAAGAAGTTCGCTAAGGCTAAAACAAGTACGCTAAGCCTAAATGAAGTTCGCTAAGCTAGGAAGTTCGCTAAGGCTAAAATAAGTACGCTAAGGCCAAACATGAACTTGTAATCACGAAAATTTTCTAAGTAACAAAAGAAGTCCGCTAAGGCATAAACAAGTTCGCTAAGAACAGTTTAGCCTCATAAGACTTTAAATGAAAGTGGAGAAGTTCGCTAAGGCAAAAAAACATCTTAGCGTACTTCATCAACACTTAAACAAAAATAAGACAATTTCAGGAGAAGTTCGCTAAGGATAAAATCAACTTAGCGGACTTCTCACTTAAGGAGAAAACATTAATGACACAAGTTCGCTAAGAACACTTTGTTCTTAGCGGACTTAAATAAACACATAGAAAGAATTTTACAGGATATCAAACAAGTTCGCTAAGGGCAAACTTGTGATAAAAGCAATGAACTGTTCTTAGCGGACTTATCCTAGGAAGAAGTTCGCTAAGGCATAAGTCAAGTACGCTAAGAGCAGAACTTTAGAAAAATTCAAAGATTTGAAGAATTTACCAAAAAATTTTAAATCTTGCAAAATTGTACAAAATTAACACAGAAATGCATGCCTGACACCAGTAACCTACCAGGAAGATAACATTTTGAATTTATAAGACAAGTACTTGTTAATTTCAACAAATTTGATAATGACACTCTTAGTACCTAAATTTGACTTTTATTGGTTCAAAACTCATCCAAACTCAAAAAATTTCATTTTCAACCGAGTTGGGTCAATTTTCCACCCGAACTCAAGATTTCCAATTTTAACCGAATTGGGTCAATTTTCCACCCAAACTCAGAAATTCACTTTCTTTCAAGTTGGTTTATTTCAAACCAAATCCAAGATTCATTCTAGCACAAGTTGGTCAATTTTTCACCAAACTTGGAAATTTTAAGCACATTGGCTTTTGAATATTCACATATTTTTGAATGGTCGTGGTCAGACATGTTTAGAATCAAACCGATCATTTACGTGATCAATAACACTTATAATTCAAATCACCTTTCCTATCAGGTAACCTAAGTCAGATTGTCGGTATTGTTATCCACTTAAGCTCAAACATGGTAATTTTCAACTTTTCTCATGTGATGTGATTTTATCATGTTTTGGTCCGATTCAGAGAAATATTTTGTGGGGTCCTTATTTGGTTGGAAGTTAACAGTATTCTACCTATCGTCAAGTAGCTTTTCAGATTCAATCACACATTTAAAAGTAATCTTTCCCCCTTTTCTTTAGTGTTAAGTGACTCATTTCATGGATATAGTCATGAAATCATGATAAACCTTCTTTCATGACTATAAAAAGTGATGATTGGCGGTGTGAGAGCGTCAAGGTCAGAGTTTCCTCAGCAGATGACCTCTCACTTTATTTGATGAAATGATTGCGTAAGAACACAAGGTCAGAGTTTCCTCAGCAGATGTGTCTTAGCATTTATTATATGGCGGATGAGAACTCAAGGTCAGAGTTTCCTCAGCAGATGAGTCTCATTGAGCGCCATCAAATGTCCTTTGTATTAATAATACATTTAGGAATTTGGACAGATGATGTGCTCGGTTTTGAAATAAGTCAACTTAATACTGAAGAAACAAAGGATGTGTGATTAGAGTTTTCTTACTAAGACTACTGAGTCGGGCTAATTTAAAGAATATGCGACTGTTTAAACTTCCGTGGTCCACATTTCTCAGTGAAATTAGTGTGTAATCACAGAGAGCTGTTTACTTCTCAGTATGTTGAGCCTACCGACACATCAAATGATAGAATTACCGATCGATTGGATCATATCCTATGGTTAGATCGACAAGACCAGAATTATATCATGTTCCTAACATATTGTCCGACCACAGACCAAAAATTTTGATTTTTCATTGTTTTTGCCAATCCTCAAAAGTCTTGTTGACTTGAGTTCAAAAACACTTATTTGAAGACAGAAATAACACTATTTTTAATTTTTGATAATATTTTTTTTTAATGTTTTTGGTTTATCTTCCACAATGCAGGAACGGCAGACAGTCACAAAACATAAGTAAACAAGAAAAATCTTTTTGATCTTTTAAGACAGACAAAATTGACACTTGACAACCACAAACAAAAAGTTTAGGTCCCCGTTGATGAGTTGTTGGGTAAAGAGTTGTTGGTGGTTGTTGATGGATGTAGGAGAGCCACACTTGATGATATAGGTGAGATTGATGATAGGATTATGGTGAGTTCAAGTGTGGGGAGGTTAGCTATGGTTGTTAGTGAGAATGACCCGGAGGTAAGTTTTCTAGAGAAGATCAGATTTCTCCCGGGTCGGTTTAAGCATTGGAAGGTTAAAAAGTTGTTACATTTGTTAAAGTTGGTTGCTTTATGGGTTAAGATGTTAGTTGATGGTTGTGCTGATAGGAACCGGGTGGAATCCGGTAGTTTTGTGTTGAGGGATGTGAAATCAAAGCCTCCGGATGGTTTTGGAGGTTGTTCTTGTGTTTGGTGCTAATTGGTGAAATTCCCGGTTTGTAAATTATTGTAGTTGTGTTTTAATTTTCTGCGTTTTTAAGTTTTTGTGCTTTTTGCGTCTTTTGGTTTTGTGTTTTTGGTGTTTGCAGGTTATTCTGGAGATTCAAGAGTTGGACTATGAGAGTGTGCAGGTCGAAATTGCAGGTTTGTGCTGCAAATTTCGGCTAGAGGCCTGTTTTGGAGAAAGAGATAGAATATTTTTGGAGGCCAAAAATCTGGAAAATTCTCTGGAAAAGTCGTTCCAAGCGTATCGCCTGGAGGTTGGTAGGTTATAGGCGATACGCCTGGAAGTCTCAGGCGGGCAGATGGTTGAAGTCCTAGGCGTATCGCCTAGGAGATGCATGGTTGTAGG
>JBCNJP010002852.1:0-27000 GCA_039602395.1 Deinandra increscens subsp. villosa | reverse complement strand
TTTATTATTGAGATATATTTGTGTTCTATGTGATATGTTCTCTTTCACTTTGTCTCTTGTCATGTGAACATTTTTATTTGTAATATAGATATGGGTCATATGGCTGGTCAAGTTTGTTGTGAATTACTTATCTTTTGTGTGGTAAGGTTTAAGGTCGTGAATTTAAGTGAATCCGTACTATATCTTTTAAAAGAAAAAAGAAGATTTTAGATACAGTGGCTTCCATTATATTTTTTGACCTTCCATTTCTGTGATTTTAATTGAAGCACGCGTTGAAGGCTGGAATGAAGTTGAAGATAATTATGTGTTTGTTTACTCGAGCCCTGAAGATAGTTCCAAAAAAGTACTTGTTTAAGCCTTTGCATTATAGCATATATATGCTTATGTATCATCTAATACATATATTATAGCTTATGGTAGCTGTTTGGGCTGATATTTCGGGATCCTCGGCGGAAGCTCAAGTGGTCCAGTATCCTCAGACGGGTTGAGAATCCTGATAGGTTCGGGCATCCTGAATTACAGTTATCGACTAACCGCTATGTTGTTCCTCGTATTTATTTGCTTGCAGGTAAAGAAAACGTGTAAAACAAGCCTAAAGACTCGGACAAAGACTAAAGAACGTGGACTAAGTGGTCCACAACGTTCATATTGACTCAATGGGGAGAATCCCTAAAATATAGGACAGTTGGTTGTTTTGTTTCAGGATCCTTGCCGGAAGCTCAAGTGGTTCAGTATCCTGACAGGTTCGGTATCCTGAAATGCAGTTATTGACTAACCGTTTCAATTGTCCACGTGTCTTAATTAATTGCAGGCTTAAAGGGACGTGTAAATGAAGGCTAAAGACCAGGTCAAGCATTAAAGAACGTGCAATAACTGATTCCTAACGTTCACAAAGACTTAGGAATGGAATCCCTTATTTTTAGCACTTTCGGTTATTACCTTGTAACTATATAAATAGAGGTTTTGATCGACTTAGGGACACACAACTCACTCACACTTTAGCTCTGATAGCATACAATCTCTGTAACACTTAGCCTGATCGATCAAACCTCCAAAACACTTGTAATTTTCAGTTTTCTATCAATAAAATTGTGTGGTAGCGGGCTCTTCAGGCCGGCTCCCGAGATTTTTTTGCTAGGATTCCTAGAGGCAACTCGAAGAATCCTGGATTTTTCCCTCGTTACATCCTTGTGTTCAGTTTTACATTTCGAACATATTGACAAGCACACTACCTCACATTCTAAGTTTGGAATACGAAATTCCTTTGTGAATTTTTGACCAAAACAGTTTGGCGCCCACCGTGGGGCAAGTGGTGCTTAATCCTACCAAAATCCCATATCTCGTTCATTTCGTTTGATCTCCGATCCAAAGGATGTCGAACTCACAAAAATCTGTCTCGGCCTCTACATCGTCCTCCATTCCCCCTCTTCCTTCCTTTCCAGGAAGCCAGAAGAAGACTAATGACCGTCAGAAGAAAGTGGACGAGCAGCCGAGAAAAACTGATTATCCTGTCTTCACAGGATCCCAGGTTCAATCTGTTGATCCGATTATTACTAACAATGATTTGTTTTCCTTGATTAAGCAGGTAAAAAATCAAATGGATCAGCAAGAAAAAACTAATCAAACGGTGATGAAGGAAATTGAAGATCTAAAGAAATCCAGGAAGTCTATGGAAGAGCAAAGTCCCCTGTTTCCCAGGCATCTCGATTTCAATGCTTCGGGATCCTCAGATCCGTTTCGCTACAATAACAAATCAACATCAGGATTCGCTACAGTCCCTGCAATGACTTCTCAGGCCGCAGGATACGCTGAAAGTACTGCTGGATTCCTAGGAGTTGTCCAACCAGAATTCTCACAGTCACACTACAGGGCTCCCTGGATTCCACCATTGTTGGAATCCTCAGCCTTGCCATCCCAAGGATATCCTTTTTCTGTTGGGAATCTGAGTCAGAATTCCCGAGGATACCAATACTCTAACCCTTCAATTTCTGCAGGAATCTTCAGAACCAACTCCTCAGAAGTGCATGATGGTGACGACATCCCCATGCAAACAGCAGCCACTACGGAGCCAAGCTTCCCAGCAAATTATGGCTACGGTCCCAGGATTCCGACCCAGAATCCTGCCTCTGGTAACATGTCCAACTCAATCCCTATTGTTTCTAACCAAGGCGCTCCTTATGATGCAGGTATTCATCCGAGTGTCGCTAGGGAGCTCCAGAAGTTGAAAGAAATGATATCAAATGTTCCAGGGATCCTGAAGCCTATCCCTGAAGTTCCTTTAGAAAGCCACAAGATCTCTAGATTTGCTTGGCCAATATCCCAAGTAGAGATCCCGAAGCGTTTTCAGACTCCAAGCATGAAGCTTTATGATGGGACCACGGATCCTGAAGAACACGTGGCACATTACCGGGAGCGTATGGAGATCAACCCTATTCCGATAGAAATCAAGGAAGCCTGTCTATGCAAAGGCTTCGGATCAACCCTAACAGGACCAGCCATGAAATGGCTACTAAGCATTCCTCCTAACACTATTACGTCATTTTCTCATTTAGTTAACTTGTTTAACAATCAATTTTCTTGCAGCAGGACCTTTGAGAAGCTTACAGGAGACCTGTACCGAATAATTCAGAAGCCAGATGAGCCTCTCAGAGACTATATTGCCAGATTCGGACGAGAATCTCTTGAGATTCCTAATCTGGATATGGTAGCAGCCGTGGAAGCTTTCAAAATGGGGCTCTCCAAAGATTCCCGTTTTTACGATGACCTTGTTATGGCTCCTTGCAGGAATCTTGATGAAGTACGCAGTAGAGCTCTAAGATTTATTCGTTTAGAAGATGACAAGAGGATCCACCAAAGACTGGAGATTCCTAAGTACGATCCCAACAGCAAAAAGGCGGAATCCCCCGGGAAGCCGTATAGATCTCGTCCATATTCCAAACCGGAGAATCACAAAGTCAACGCCGTTGACCAGGATGATGACGATGAGGAATATCCTAAGGTATCTGAATACTGTTTTTCCGTTGACATTGGTGGGTTGATGTGTGCTATGCAGGATCTAGGTGAAAAAGCTAGATGGCCCAGGAAAGATACTAAACAAGGATCCTGGAAGGACAAGTCCAAGTGGTGTGCCTTCCATGAAGATTTTGGGCACCTGACGGACGAATGTATAGCACTCCGAAAGGAAATCAGTTATTTACTCAGCAAGGGGCATCTCAAGGAGTTGTTAGGAAGAAAGAGGGTAAAGACCCAAGAAGCTGACAAGGCGCCCCAGAGAGCAGCTTCTCCACCACAGGATGCCCAGATTATCAACTTCATCTCAGGAGGCTCGGACATCTGTGGAACTTCATATTCCTCAGCTAAAAAGCATGCCAAAGAATCCAAATCTGAACAGGGTGACAGACCTGTCCGGACATCCACCCTGACTCAAGACAAACTAATATCCTTTGATGAGAGTGACCGTTCTCATGTTCAGGATCCTCACCATGATAGCCTTGTGGTTACTTTATATATTGCTAACCATTTTGTTCGCAGGATTCTGGTTGATAACGGGAGCTCAGTAAACATAATCCGACTTGATGTGCTCAAAAAGATGGGGATTCCAGAAACTGAAATAGTTCCAAGATCCTCGGTTTTAGTCGGCTTCAGCGGTGAAACTAAAAGCACCGTTGGGGATATCAGGTTGCCAGTATATATAGAGGGGGTAAACTCTATGCAAAAATTTTGTGTTATAGATTCTCTCTCTTGTTGCAATATTATTCTTGGCAGGCCTTGGATTCACGAGATGAAAGCAGTTCCTTCAACTTATCACCAATGTATCAAGCTTCCTACACCCTGGGGAGTCGTGAGAATTGAAAGTGACCAGCAGGAAGCCAAGAACTGTTACTCTACTTCAATGAAGAGCACCACTAAGGTGACGAAGGGATAGCAATTACAGAAAAAGGCACCTGAAGCACAGGAGGACAGGGAGCTTGATGTCAAAGAAATACCTCTAGACCCTAAGAATCCTGAAATCAAGGTGCTCATGGGAACGAGCATCCCAACGAATGTTGAACAGGAATTATTAATACTTCTCAAAGCCAGAACTTCAACTTTCGCCTGGAAGCATGAAGATATGACAGGTATCCCTAAACATATAATTACTCATAAACTTGGTTTAGATCCTTCTTTCAGGCCTATACAGCAGAAAAGGAGGAAGTTCGCTCCAGAGAAAAATATAATCATCCAGGAGGAAGTCGACAAGCTTCTCAAAACAAAGATGATCAGAGAAGTCAAATATCCTAGGTGGCTAGCAAATGTGGTGGTGGTCCAGAAGAAGAATGGAAAGTGGAGAGTCTGTGTTGATTACACAGACTTGAATAAGGCCTGTCCTAAAGACCCGTTTCCACTTCCTCACATCGATGCAATGGTGGATGCCACGGCAGGCCACGAGATGCTCACTTTCATGGATGCCTCAGCAGGATTCCAGCAAATTCAGATGGAACCCTGCGATCAAGAGCATACAGCGTTCATGACTCCGACAGGTATATATTGTTATACTGCTATGCCCTTTGGATTAAGAAATGCAGGTGCCACCTACCAGAGACTCGTCAATATGATGTTCAAAGAGCAACTGGGGGACACAATGGAAGTCTACATAGATGACATGGTGGTAAAGTCCAAGAAAGCTGAAGATCACGTCAGAGATCTCCAGACTGCCTTTGATATCCTTGATCAATACAACATGAAGCTCAATCCCTCCAAATGTCACTTTGGGGAGCAATACATTTTTTTTTTTTTTTTACTGTTTTATTTTTTGCTTGGCTCAGTTACATATGCTCTCAAACCCGTCCACTTTGTAGGTAATCACTTTATGAATACGCTACAAATATAGTTGTGATTTTATAAAAATTAGGGTGATTAGTGAAACTTTTTATAAGAACTACACTAATTAATCTCCTAAAACATCTAGCCTATCCTCCCTAACCCAAGTTAATTCAAAAGATAACCATGATCATTAACACCTAACTAGGATTACCATGTTAGGCACATGGGACAGGACAAGAGAGCCATACTCTCTTCTCCATCCTCACACTCAAACAAACCCTTCAAAACCCTCCTCCCCTCTCCACCGATCGGCCACCCTCACCGCCTCCCTCTGCGACGTGCTCGACGACCACCCACAGCTACTGCTACTCAACGCACCACGACCACCATCTACTCTCCTCTCCCTCTCGTCGCAACCACACGACCACCACCACCACCTCCACCATCATCAACTCCTGTCGCCATCTCCACCACCACCAGCCGTCGCCACCGTCATCCCATCACCCCTCACTATCATCACCACTGTAACCAGCCACCACTCTCTCTCTCTCTCTTCCAATAGCCGCTAACCCCACCACCCTCTCCTTCACCGATCATCATCCATCATCGCCACCCTTGTCACCTGTCATCGTCCATCATCACCACCACCACCCTCACCCTTTCTGTTAACCCCGTCACCATCCCCAGCTCTCACCGCCACCATCATCAACAACATCAACTGCCGCCGCCACTGCTAACAGTCGCTGCCACCGCCACCAGTTCCAGCCACCGCCACCCAAAAGGATTACTTGTTGTAAGCTCCTATTCCCTCACCTTTACACTTTATACTCGAAATGTTACACCGACGAAACCCTCGAGTCTTGATGATCTAGTTTTTCTCTTGGGTTAAAAACCCACATAAAATGATAATTTTTTCCTTTTCTTTCTTTGTACATATCATGGATCAAACTACATTGTGATGTCCTCGGGGCTTAATGTTGTCACAATTGTGGGTCTTGAGTTAGAGAAACCGAGTGATGAGCCGAATGACATACCCGGGAGTATTTACACTCGGGATTGAGACAAGAAATGATACTTTTGTTATTCTTTTGGAAACTCTAAAATGGGTGTAAAACACAAGATGATCACGAATTATGTTAACTTAAGTTTAATTCTATTCAAGAACTCATAACGTTCGGATGAAAAAGGGACACATTAACAAAATCTCAAACTTTAGACAAGTTTATATATATTGATACAACTTATTATGTGTTAATATAAGTCTCGATTGGTTAAAACCTTGATGGATCTTGTTTATGGTAAATAACGAATGGACACAACATGTTTTAGATAGAAATCATGCAATAAACAAGATATGGTAAATATATCCTAAGACCCTCGGACTAGTGACTTATGATGGTAAGAAAATAATGGGTAAACGAATGGTGTCCAAAGGTCGGACCTGTCTCGGGTTTTAGAAAAACAAAGACTAACAAAAGGACTTTTATTTTTTGAAATAAATGCCTTATGACACATTTACTTGTCTAAATATTCGACTAAACTTTTAATAACAACTAAACTAGTTTAGCCATTTTAATTTACTTATAGACGTAGAATAATCCGATATGAAACACTCAAATTTATAATAATAGTAAATATTACTATAATCGTCCAATCTATTTTAGACAAGTAAAACCCTTATATTTTTTTCATCAATAAGGATAGACCAAAAATAATGTTATGATTTCTTGATAAATTATCTACAATTTTCTAAGTATAAGGTCACTCACGCTCCGACACACCATGGTTCACCAAACTTGTTTTCGCAAGTTCTTATATCAACAAAGTATCAAATGCAAGTTTTGATTGAAATGAGTGTCAAAATAAATAATGTACCTTTTTATTTATCACGACGAATAGGAAAATGATATAAGCACATATATATCAATATATAAAAATATATATATATATATATATATATATATATATATATATATATATATGTCATAACATGATAAACAATCGATTTACTTGTAACTAACACTTATCATATGTTATACAACATATTGCTACAAATCCCACCAACAATTGATTTCGATTAGTTCCTGTAATGAAACGATAACTAGTGAATAGATCTATTTGGGTTGAAAACCCTGTCCTAGCTGGTCGCTCCAGTTCTGACTCACCGTAACTGTCACGGGGTACATGTCAGTTATTCTTTGCCATTGGTATTTCTTGGGGAAGATGCCACGGGTGGGTAAAACTGTTAGTGTTTGAAATCAAGGTACAGATAGATCAATGCAACGACGAGTAAACCATTATAATATCTTGTATATTATCATATGTTTTACAAATACATTTGGTAGAGTCCTAAACCTGTGAATTACGTTGACCTTTCAAAACTCGTGTATTTCTCAGGTAACTAAGAATCACTCTGGGTGTGCAA
The DNA here is from genome assembly GCA_039602395.1 of Deinandra increscens subsp. villosa. Taxonomy (NCBI): domain Eukaryota; kingdom Viridiplantae; phylum Streptophyta; class Magnoliopsida; order Asterales; family Asteraceae; genus Deinandra; species Deinandra increscens. The sequence goes on along the minus strand of JBCNJP010002852.1, from coordinate 19,772 downwards.
ATGGGAAGTCTATCAACTACTAGGGCCTGCATTAGGGATGGAGTCATGGTCACCCCTTTTCTATTTAAATAAATCATGAACACTCGTAATTTCTATCGTAATGTTATTGTTATCAATATTGTAAGACTATGCCATCTTTTATAAATTTCGCTGCAACTTAATAATCACTGGGTTTTCAAACATAAACGAAACCGATAGACGTTGTTCCTTGTATCCACGACTATGACCACATGACGTCACATGCCCACGTAATCGTAAACATCGGGATGTGACAGATTGGTATCAGAGCCGTGGTTATAGCGAACTAGGTAACAAAACAAGAAAACCTAGACAATAGCCCGCTCTACAAGACTTCCATTTGCATACGAGACTCACTACCAACATCTTGAGGTACACTTATGAAAATGCGCGTCATAACTCATGTGTAGCCTTATTTTTACTTATATATATATATATATATATATATATATATATATATATTAACTGCTTATGCTTTGCTTTAATATATACTTGACTGTTGATAACATTGTTTTGTTATGGAACATGTTATCGCAGAGATAGCTTCGAATCAAGTATCTGCATATCCTTCGAGACAGAGCCCTGTGACTCCATGCCTGATTTCCCTCTTTCTGCACCTTTGGACCTCCCACCCGTTGCTGCTAGAGCCCTACTAACTGGATCTGCTACCAGTGCCGCCCCACGCCATACGTCTAATGATACGACCGCAGAGCCTATCGGGGCTGCCCTTGGAGCTGATGATGGCCCCCTGTCTACCACCGCGATCGTCTTGGCCAAGGCCAATGCTGCTATTGCCGAGGCCACCGCACTCCTCACCACCACCGAGGCTCCTCCTACGCACGAGGACCCGGACATCTCGCCCGGTCGTACCAGGGCACTCGGGACCTATCGCCGTATCCCTAATGGCGGTAGGCGGGGATTTACACGGCGGAAAGCCGAAGGACTCCGCAAGAAACGCCCCGCCTCCCCCCACTCTGACGAGCCCGCTCCGAAACGGAAGAGGAAGACCGAGGCTCGACGCTTTGGATTTCTCCTTGATGCCCTCCGAGACTGGCGCATCAGCGAGGGGCTTCCTAGCACCCACGAGGTTGGAGAGTCATCCGATATGGCTGTCGCACGCTCGAGCATCCTACCTCTGACTAGGGAGCCTGTCACCGAGAAAGTCCCATTTCTAGTGGCTCGCATCTGCTGCCACGAGGACAGAATGGATGCGATGGAGATCGACTTGGCCGAGGCGTCAGCTACGGAGGACATGATGGAGGTAGAGATGAGGCTGTTAGGAGTGGAGGACATACTAGCCACTGCCATGAGCGATCTCGACACTGTGGTGGAGCAGGTGACTGCTATTGGCACTTTCTCTGTCAACAACTACTTACTACACGACATACTGGAACAACGAGTCACCAGACTGGAGGCCTACGTTGCAGCTAACCAGGCTTACCTCTCTGCCATCTTTCAGACCTTGGCCCTTCTGGCCCTACCCAGATCCCTAGCAGGACCCCCAGGAGGACCCTTCTAGATAGTACCTCACCACCGTGCACATAGTCCACCATTTTTGGAATATTAACTATTCGGATATGTAACTTTTGATGGGTCTGCATAACTAAACATTGTTTGTTTTATGAATGAAGTTCTCAGCTAACTTAAAACTTATGAATCTAATGTTTCATACCTGGTATGTAGTAATTATGATTATCTTATGATTGTTATCGATTCTTTAATTATTTGATTGTGATGGTATGATTTCCAATATGAGCAATGACTTTACTATACATATATACACACGTTATCTAATCTAATCTATTCTATAGTTATCATTTAGAATACATAGAGTAAAACATGCCTCCCAGACACAGTACCAGGACCAACTCGCCCCCACCCGTGATGAACGCCGCCAACATCGAGGCTCTAATCACCCAATGAGTCACCCAAGCGGTCGCCACTAGCGAAATGCAACGAGAACACGATAGGCAGAATAACAACCCACCCCACTGTAAGATCATTTACCCAAAAACGTTAAGGCAGTATATAAACTGCCCTACGAGAATTATATTCATCGTTTCGCAACTAACGTTTCAGGACCCGCGAGTTTTCCTATAAGGACTTCATGAACTGCAAACCCACTAACTTCAAAGGCACCGAAGGTGCCGTGGGTTTAATCCGATGGTTCGAGAAGGCCGAATCCGTGTTTCGCATATGCAACTGTCCCGACGGCTACAAGGTCAAATATGCGACCTGCACGTTCATCGATGGTGCTCTAACGTGGTGGAACTCTCACGCAGATGCCATGGGAACAGACTTAGCTTACACTATGACATGGGACGAACTCAAGCAATTTCTGAGAGATGAATACTGCCTCCGGGAAGAGCTTCAAAAACTAGAAGCCGAATTTTAGGGTCTAACCATGAACGGATCTAACGTCGCTGGATATACTAAGCGATTCCGCGAACACACCCACCTCTGTACAAGAAAATTGAAAGGTACATCTAGGGACTTGCAGCACACATTCAAGGAAACGTTCTTGCATCCAAGCCATCCACATTTCGGAGCCATTGATCTTGCACAACTTGATCTACCGGCCATGGCCATGGCGCTTCTAGCTGTTGTGTCTTTTACTACTGGTCAGGTTACTGTGCTTTGTAAAGCGGGGTCCAGGGGCGGCAGCCCCTGGCGGGGTCCAAGGGGCAGAGCCCCTGGCTGGGATCGAGCTCGTCCGAACTTTGTCCGATCTACCTCCGAACCCGGTCCTCCGAACCCTCTCCGAAACTGACCTTCGGACCTAGTCCGAACCTGACCTTCGGAGCCATCTCCGAACCTGACCTTCGGACCCTCCGAACCTGGCCTTCGGACCTCCGAACCTGGAGTTCGGAGCGGTTATTCCGAGCGTACTCCGAACCTGGAGTTCGGAGCGGTTACACCGAACGTGGAGTTCGGCCGAACGCGAAAAAACCAAAAAATTTCGGAAAAACTCACTAGATTCAGAATTTGATCGAATTTGAACATCCAGATGCTTCTGTTAGGTAAAAACATGACTCAGGAAGACTCGATTGATCAAAAATCAATCAGAAACACTTCCAATCACCACTAACCGAAGATTTAACGTCTCAAAAATGAAGAAAAACGATAGATTTCCACCATAGAAAGAGCCAACAGCTCTGATACCACTTGAAAAAGCATGTAAAGATCGATTCTATGGATGAGACGGAAGTTTTGTCATATATTGTGTTGAATGATTACATAAACCGAAGGAGTATACAAACGATTAAGCTCCGGGGGAGGTCGGACAGAACCTCCCCTCTCAACACATTGATCTGAGAAGACACTGGACAAAAACTTACAATGAAATACAAAGACTTCACTATTTATACTATTTCATTCTGGGCCGAACCTGGGACCTCCGAACCTGGAGTTCGGCCAAGGTTCGGAGCCTCCGAACCTTGAGTTCGGCCGAGGCTCGGACCCAGACTTTGTCCACTCTCAAATGAGTCTGTTCGTCAATTCGAACAGTAACGGCCACACAAGGTTCATACACTAACAAATTCCCCCTTGACGTGTGCTGTATCACATCTTCAAACGCTTTGAATCTGTTGTTAGTTGATGTAGGGTAGACATGGCTGGGACAGGACTAAGTCAACTGAACCATTTCTGAAAGTGATAAACTCTTTGACAGCTTTGCAACCATGCATCAAATCCATTCTAAGATCTTTATCTGAAGGACTTTGATGATTTCAACCTGCAACCTTCAGAAGACAAAAGTGTAGTTTTTCTTTTCCAAACATAACTTTAATCTTGGAAGCAAAACTCCTCCTTTAGAGAAACCAAGACATTTAGTTTTGAAAATTAGTTGTATCTCACGTCGATCAGATTAAAAACAAAGAAAAAAGAAAATCTTTTTGGATTTTACAAAGTTTATATGAAAACACACTGAAAATCTTTTTGATTTTTCATAAACTGAAACATAGATGCAATATAGAATTAAACTCTATTTTTGTTTTTGGTGAGAAAGATCACAACATGAGATCATATCAGACATAACGCATCGTACACACTGCAATTTCAAAATACTAAGCATGCAAGCCAAGCTGACTGAGAATATAACCATTTGGTTTATTTCAGCTAAAGCAGGTCATTGTCTATAGCTTTCTGATATGAAATTAAGTGTATTTATCGAGCATAGATAACATGGTACCCACACAATCAGGAATACTGGCAAACTGCTTATTTTATTTTTTATTTTTATTTTTATTTTTTTTTTTCTTTAAATCAAAACAAAACCTGTAAACATTTGTGAAATTACAATGAGTAAAGTTCAAGCGAGTTCGGTGGTTCCCAAATTATTGAAATGTGAAGATTATCAAGAATGGAGAAAAGATTTTGAGATTTTTATCAACGCTAACTTTGATGAATTTTGGAATGCGATTGATAAAAAGTATTCATATCCGACTGATAGGCGTGGTGTTCCTAAATTTCAAAGAGATCTATCATTCGAGGAAAGGGAATGTTATGAAAGAGAACTAAAAGCTTATGATATTCTCACAATGGCATTGTCAAAAGAATTACTGTCTCAATTCAAAATGTGCAAGAATTCTAAAATGTTTTGGGATGCTTTTGCTCAGAAATATGCCGAATTGAATGAATCAGTTACGGAAGAAGTTCAAAAGGTTGAATCTTCAAAATGTGAAGTTCTTGTGAATGATTTGCAGCTTCAATATGAGAATGCGGAGTTGATTGCAAAAGTTTCAAAGCTGACTGAAACAAATGATGATTTGATAAAGGAAGTTGAGAAATGGAAGAAAGAAGCAAATGATATGGATGCAGTTTTTGATGATTTGTTTGCCAAATCAAAGATCAAACTTGAAAGTCTAGAAAAGGAAGTTGCTGATCTTACTGCTAAAGAATTAAGTCATCAAGAGGACAACACGAAGCTCTTAGATGCTAAAGTTGAATTGCTTCGTGAAAACAAGCTTTTAAAGCAGAATGTTGAGATTTATAAACAAAAATGGGAAAAGGTTGTTCAAGAAACATATAAGTTAAAGTAGCATGGGACCAGATTTGATCAGTGAATCTAATAAGAAAATGTGCCATAGGAACACAAGGGTTCTGTCCCAAATGAAATGGGTACGAATTGGGGGTCGAAACAATGAAAGTTACTATAATTGGAAGGCTCGGGAATTGGGGTTATGTCTTGGTTAAGGAATTAGACCATGAATGAACTCTAAATTGACCCCTCGGAATGATATAAAACTGATTAGGCATGAATTTTGGACTTAAAACACAAAAATATGAAAATGGCAATAAAGACAAAATAGTCGGGCCCCTGTTCACAGATGGGGGCGTACCGCCCACAAACTCTGCATGCAGATCGGTACGCCTAGAAAAGGAAAACAGAAACCGGAATCTCAGATTCCAGCGTACCGCCCAGAAACTTATGAGTCGGCGCGGTACGCCCGGATTTGAAATCTGGAAATCAGTCGACCATATGAAGCGTACCGCCTAGAAATGTAAACTTCCAGGCGGTACGCCTATGAAGGAAAATGACAGAATGTTTAGCCAATTTTGGATAAACCAAAAATTATCGAGACTGATCCAGTAACTGTATTTTATGCTAATTTCAACCTGAGAATGATATGGGACATGTTAGCCTCGAATATGACGAATATGAACATGATTACGATGATAGGTTGCTAGAAATCTAAGAGAGAATACTTTCTCGGATCTTCTGTCTAGCCACCGTTTCTGACTTCTTTGTGTGAGTCTTCTGACTTCTCTCATGAAATTAACTGTTTAAGATCACAATTCTGTTCGATGTATTTGTTATATCTGTTATGAACTTATCTTGTCAAACACTGTTAGTTTGGAGATGCCCTGCGTGGGTTATCATATACTTTCTGGTCATTAAGGTTGAGCCACTAGGCATATAAGGGATTATAACGGCCATTATAGTTGATTTATCCATGTTCATCCGGATCCTCTAGGATTAAGAAACTAGGGGGAATATGTCCTTATATGTTGAATATGAATTCTTACTCGTTGATGGTTTACGGCTGATTGCGACGTACCGTAGAGTACATAAAGTTTGACCTTTGGTGTGATTTGATAATTTCATAACCAGTATGTGTTTGAAAACTGTTAATGATATGATAGTAGTTAAGACTCACCAACAACATTGTTGTTGACTATGTTATGAATGACTTATGTTGCAGGTAAGCAAGTGTAGGAATGAACCTATTATGAACTTGGAACGTTGCTGGGTTGTTGTTGTTAATATGAATTTGGGCATGTATGAACTATGAAATATGAACCATGAACTATGAATGAACTATGAAGACATGATAATGACTATGTTTCCTTCGATATAATGTATCCTTATTCAGTTCCAGGCCATATCCGGTGGCTATTGATTCTGTTAGATCGAATAAGAGGTGCGATGCATCCTCGCTCATGAATCGGCCTAACATTTTCTTATGTGTGGACTGGATGTCCGTTGTATGTGTATGTGTTTGTTGTTAGAAGCGTTGGTAATCTCGGGTAATGATACGGACAGCCGGTCCAACGCCCTCCCCCACACCTGGCAGGGTGCGGAGGAGGGGGGTGTGACATGAAGCCACCTTTGATTTCACCTTCAAGTTGGCAAATGGCACAACTCAAGTGGTAAACGTTCACAAGGCCACTACATATCTTACTTTTCTGCAAATGACAGACATCATTCTGAAGCTTAGAGAGATTCTGAGTCCCTCAAGAGCTGAGCACATGTTAAGGCTTGTCATTGAGCCAACTGTGCTGGACTATGGAGTGTTCTACAGAAGCAATTTAAATGATGATTCAGCAGAAGAAGAAGAAGAAGAAGAGCCTGTAAGTGAAATAAAGTTTATCATTTGGGAAGAGGAAGAGAAGCTCTTTTATGTTCACAGAGCCGATGGCACCTTCACAGTTCATGAGTCCATTTCTGTTCAAGAAGAATAGAGCGAAATGGACTGGGAATCTTTCAAGCATGTGAAGGTGACCAAAACAAACTCAAAAGTGCTGTCTCAAAACCTTGATGCCAACATCAGAACCACCGACAAGTAGGATAAGGAGAAGAAGATTTTTTGGTACAAGTCCATTTTTGAAGATAAACATTGGAATTTGACAGCATCAGCTTAGGGGGAGATTGTAAGGAATATTGCGCTTGGAAGATTTCTGGCTGAATGCCAATTTTGTTATGTTCCGGCTGAAGTTGAAGTTGAAGCGGAATGCTCACTTCAAGCGGAAAGAAGCAGTTTTGTCTTTTAGTTAATATTCCAGGTGAACTCAAATAACCACCAGATAATGAGTTCAACCGGACTTTTCCTGAGATGCCTTTTTAGCAAGTCCAATCCTGCAAAAGCTTATTGTATGCTTCTATATCTGATTCAAACCGCTCTCCTAAAGTAGTATGTTGCTGGAAACACGCAAGATATTCCAATTGCCGATGCTTATTCTTTTGGTAATTTGTATTTGACTTTATTGTTTACGGTCTAGATTAGATCGCATGAGATCAATGGCTGTCATTGATCTCATCAGCACTATATATAGCTTAGTTAGCTCATAGTTTACAGATCATCTGTTCTTGAACAACTTGTAATAGTGTAGCTTTGAGTAATGCAAATAGTGCCGAGTATTTGATACTTTATTGTTACTATCTTTTTGCAAATCAAGCATTTACATTATACACAAGAACTAAATATCGCTTAAGTAAAGTGAAATATAACTTTAATTCCGCAGGGTTATATTTGCAAATAAAGGGCTTTTGTTTTAGTTTAACTCTAACTAATAACGATCCTACATATTTCAATATCAGTCTCCTAATCAGCAACCAAATATATAACAAACCGTGATAATAGAGCCATACCATATCTACCATCAAAGTGTGAATCAGACCAGTGATTGAAGATCCTAAAAAATTAAAACAGAATTATAACCTAAAATTACAAAGAAACAGTGCAACAACATGTAACAACATTGGAGCCACTAAACAAAATAAATGGAAGCAAATATGGCATTTCGGAATTGTGCAGGAAACGTACCCATAACCATAAACAAAAGCACCTAAATAGCATATCAATTCAAAATAGGTTAGAGAACAACATACCTATAACCTGCAACACAACAATAACAAAAAAAGACATATGAGAATCATTTATGCATTAAATATGTCTACTTCCTAAGAACCCTAGATTTATGGTCATAAATATTAAATTATGTTTCCTGGTTTCTGATCGATATACAGTGTGACCCGTAACGCGTGCCCGGATGAGTTCGGGCTACCCTGGGAACCATTAGTAACCAAGAAAACATTACAGCATAAAACAAAAGGTAGTTGCTGATTCATGTAATTGGATTATGTTTAGTATGGATTGTATATTTACCTTTTTCAATTTCAAGTTGGGGCAATTGATTCTGATTCTCCTTTGCATGTTGGAAATTCCTAGGGTTTGGTTTGTCGTCGATGATACTTTGGGTTTCTCGCCGATGTCTTTAGATCCGGATGAGCCGTTACTGTAACTTTGGTCTTCGTACTTGACGGATACTAAACCTTCATCAATTGTTGTGTACCATGTTTATTCTAATAACTTTGACAATTTACGCATCCTACCCCAGACTTTGTAACGTTACCTCTGTAGAAACGAGATACGATCTTACTACTGCATGCTTTGATCAAACGTAATGAACACGGATGTAAATAAGAGAATTCTTATTGATCACTTGAAGATACAATGAAGTTCTCTCTAGTCTCTCTCTAGAAACACACACAGAAAGGTGTAGAATGACTGAACTAGTTATTGCTAACATTCTAACACACACCTATTTATAGTAAGTGACTAAATGCCCAGCGTATCAAACTGATACGCCGGACCACATGGTCCGCCGGACCATGTGATACGCCCATAACCAAATAGTCACTACAATTCATTCTAAGACTCGCTCACATAGATACAATACACGAGACACTCATAGCATAGGAATATGCTCTAACAAACTCCCCCTTAACGTGTAGTGTATCTATTTTCTAACTAAACTTCAGTCTTCAATCTTCAACATTGTTGCATCCGATATTTGACTTGAAATCTTGTCAGAAATAGAGCTTGCATGGCTGGATCACTCTTGAAATATCGTTGAACTTCAAGATCCACTTGTGAAAAATACTTCATACTCTCCCTCTCACCATGCTTGAGTCTTGACACATATAACCTGCAATTTCAGAAGACAGAAACGCGGTTTCCTTTTCTTTTGAAAATAAATTTAATCTTGGCGCAAAACTCCTCTTCGAGAAACCAAGATAGATTTTCAAATTTTGATTTCGTATCACATGTCGATCGGTCGAAAACAACTAAGAAACAAAATCTTTTTGGCTTTTTGAAACTTTATATCAAAACACACCGAAAATCTTTTTGAACTTTTCAGAAATGAAACATAAATGCAATACTGAATCAGACACTATTTTTGTCTTTTGCAAGAAAGATCACAACTTGGGATCATATTGAACATAACATGCTGAACTACATTTCAATTTCAATTACTTTAGCACATAAGTCATGTTGATTACTGGTATAATTTGTCCATCTTAAACTCAGGCACAATCATACTCATAACATCTGGATATGTTATTGATTGATTTAGCTTGCTTTGACCAGTGTACCCCACGCTATCAGACATACTCAGATATGTTTTTGCTTTTATATCACACTTTGTGATTTCATTTGTGATTTAATCACATAATGATTGTATTCATGAATCAGTCAACTGTGTTCCATGCAAAAAGAAATAAGAACGTTAAATCGTCTACCTTAAGGTCGATCTTTCGATACGCAGATAAGGCCTCGGATTTAACAAAATAAGAAAATAAAACAAGTTGAAATTGTATAACCCAACAACAATCAGGTCGGTACTTCCATACACGCAGAGAAAGTCCGATGAGTTATACGAAACACCAAAGAAAATAAAGCAGAACGTCAAACGAACAACAATCAGGTCGGTCTTTCGACACGTAGAGAAAGCCCGATCGTTTGACAAAATAAAGAAAATCAAACAAGTTTAAATCTTTGCAAAATGAACACATGTATACACAAAGACTTCTCATTTTCTTTTTCACATATCTTTTCTTGATATATCATGAGATATGCATCAAGATGTTGTCCACTTGGTCAAGCATTAGTATTTAATGTGTTTATCACATCTGAATACTTTCTGATTTAATGCCGAGCCTACCAAGTACATCAAACAATGATCTTATGGCTTTTTCATCTATTTTATCTATGAGTCAGACACGAAAGCCAATGTACCATCACTTCCCAATCATGTTGGATACAATTTCTCATTTTTCAATGTTTTTGAATTTTTCTATTTTTTCAATGTTTTTGTATTTTCTGTTTTTCTCCCCCTTAAAATGAAAACTCTATTTTTGGATTTTCATTTTAATACCAACAAAAACACAAAGACGCTATTTTTGGGTTTCAATTTTCTCCCCCTAAACTACATACGAAATGTAAAAGAAAGAAAATTGACCTTTCGACATGGATATCTTTCAAGTTTAGCTTTTCAGAAAAAAATTGCAGTTTTGAAATTTGATATCACATGTAATTTAAGTTAAATCAGCAGAATACTTCTCCATCAGTAATTTTGCAATCACCGATAGGTCTTCTAGAAGTACCTGCACACTGGTCAAACACATCAGTTTATAAATGACCCGAAGCGAATTGCTTCTGGTCGACCAGTGTCCTGATTTCCTTTTGAAACCACTTTAGGTTTCCAGTATTGTTGTTTTGGTAAATCAGTATTTGATGAACCAGTCACAGTTGATTGTGACGAACAACCTACATATGGAACATTTTGAAAACGAGGAATAAATCTTCCTTGAGTTTTAAAAAATGTAGGTTGTGGGTATTCATCAAATACTCTGCCATTTTCATCAATGAATCGTTGTTTGGCAGCTTTACCAACAAATGGAACCTTTCCTTTCCTTGAACTAGAAGCAGCAGAAACCGGACAATCTTGTGCCAGATGCCCTTTTTGTCGGCAATTGTAACACAAGCGATTGTGTACATTTCTTTGTTTTGGAACCTGCATAGCTTCACAAACATATTCATCTCCAAAATGATCATAAAAATTATCATATACCTGAAATTGATGATCATAAACCCATTTGGATGTCGGGCTCTTTGGAGTAGAATTGGATCCTCCAGAAGAATATTTATCACCGTGTTGCTTCTTGGTCTTTGAATCAACATTCGTCACAAAAACTTCAGCAACTTTCCGAGCATCTACACAATGTAGCGGAAATTCATTATCAGAAAATATTTGTTCCGAACCCTTGAGTTTGTAGAACCTCTCGGGTTGAACTTTGTCAGCTTTAAAAACTTCTTTCTTTACTTGCTTCAGATTAACTTTCTTCAAATGATGTTGTTGTTGAACCTTTGAAACACTCACATCAACCTGTTTCTTTTGAAATCCCAAACCTGTATATTTTCCAGAAACTTTCTCTTCTGAATCAGATGATTTATGCCCGTTCTTTGCAAGACGAGAAAATTCAGCTTTAACTTTCTTGATATCTTTTGGAGCATTGATAATTGTTTCATCAATGTCAGCTTTTGAAGACGAAGACCCAGACACAACCTTTTGAGCTTCAGAAGCTTTAATACGTTTGCCTTTTTCCTTTTGCTTTTCTTCAGCAGATTTGGAACCAACAAACTCAGAATAATCACCAATCTCAGCCTTTTCTTTCAAATCATGAACGCCTTCTTTAAGACTTCCTGGTGGTGACACAGTTTTGTTAAACATCTTCTCAAAATTTTCATCCTTGGCCAGAAAACTTGTAAAAGATTGTGAGTTAGTAACATTGTTCAAAAGACGTTTTGAATCAATGACTTCAATCTTTAATTCAGAAATTCTTTGATGAGCTTCAGCCAACTCCTTTTCTGATGCAATTAGCTTCTTTGCCACTTTATTAGTTTCATACTTTTGCAATCTCAACTCATCTAGAGCGGCCAACAATTCCGTCTCAAGTTTATCTTCGTTTCTTTTCTGAATATCCAAATTTGCATTTTGCAACTTGTTTACTCTTGCCAGTTCTCGCTTCTCATCTAACAACTTCTCCATATCAAGCTGATATACTTCAATTTTAGCAACCGAATCATCAGAAGCCTTGGTAAGTAAATCAAGTTTAATCTTGGACTTTTCAAACAAATTATTAAAATCATTGGCAGCATCCTCAGCTTCTGCCTTCCATTTTGCAACTTCCTTGACTAAGTTAGCCTTTTCTTCAGATAATTTTGTAAATTTCTTTTCAAATTCCTGCTCAACACCTTGAAACTGCAACTCTTTTTCAATTAACTCTGTCTGAAAAACTGAAAACTTTTCTTTTTGAGACTCTAACTCTTGGATCATACCTTCCAACTTTTCTCTATCAGCAACCAAATCTTCTTTTTCCTTAACTAAACCTTGAATCATTTTATCTTTTTGAGAACAAAACTCACAGACAGATTCATAACCACTATTTCCATAACTACTAACATCTGAATCAGAATCTGTTATCTCTTCTTCGTCATCACTGTGAACAATTTGAGCAACAAAACACGACTCATCAGGAAAATCAGCCTCCCAATCATAACCTTCATTCGATGTTTGTTCTTTTGATGCAGAAGAAATAGCAGTCAAAGCAATTTGAGGTGAAGCAGTTTTATCAGCTGTCTGAACCACCTTTTCTTTTGCAGGACACTCACGAGCAAAATGACCATATTTGGAACATTTGAAACATTTGATCTTTGACTTATTTAGACCAAGTTTGTCTCCTTGAAAAATAGATGACGTTCCATGTTTCTTGATAAATCTTCTACCTCTTTCAGTTAGCATAGCAAACTGCCACTCCAAATCTAATTTGTTCAACTGATCTTCATCCATATGATCTAAATCCTCTCTATATAGACAAGAGTTACCAATTTGACTAAATATATCGCCAGAAGAAGATGATATGAATCCAGATAACAACGCAACTAAATCTTCAGCTGACTTCCCATTAATCGAACTAGCAGATGATCTATCAGGAGTAGTGAAACTGCACCTCCTTGATGAACTTTCATACTTTCCTGATCCATGATCAGCAACAAATGATGTTTGAGGTGGATTTGATGTATCATAACCAGATGACTTAGATTTTGCATTGATACTTGCAGAATTTTGTCCATGATATAACTCAGGATTTTGTAATTGAGCAGTGGACTTGTTTGAATTCATCATTTCCATTTCTCGAGCATGAAGCTTTCCAGTCAAATCATGAAATGATAATGTGGAATAATCTTTATCATGAGTAAGCAACAACACATAATTTTCCCATTTCTCTGGTAATGCTTCCATCAATTTCTCTTTCAATTCTTCCTCGGTCTTTTCAATCTTGACTACTTTCATCTCACTAATTAGATGTGAAAATCTTGAAACAAGAGCAGAAATATTTTCTTTGTCGTATTGTTGAAAATTTTCAAATTCTTTGTTCAACACTTTCCTTCGACTCTTCTTATACTGATCATTGCCTTCACATCGAGCAGATAAAGCATCCCATAATTGTTTAGCCTTCTTGCAAGTACTAAATTGATGTAACAACTCCGTAGGTAAAGCCATGGTAAGATAACCATAAACTTTTTGTTCAAGTTCATAACTCCTTCGTTCATCCTTATCAAAATCTTGAATCTCTTTATATTCTCCATTGTCAGTTGGACGCACATACAGCGTTCGAATCGGAATCCACAAATCAATATCATTTGTGCTGATGTATGCCGAGAAACGTTGCTTCCAATTTTGATAATCTTCCAATTTTAACAACTTGGGAACTTTCTGACTTGTTCCTATTTCATTATCAAAATTGAGCATAGCTTGTACCGTGCTTTGCATAGCCGCAAATGCTTGAAAATCGGACATTTTTCAACGTAAAATGATACTTCAAAACTTCGAACTCAAAAACGAAGGTCTTCCAAGCGGATTTTGGGGGTCAAAACTGCTCGGTACTGGCCGTAGGCCGGTACACGTCCTAGATCTCGGAAAGACGAACGTTTTGGCTGGTATTGGGTTCCGTAACTCCAAACGGTTTGCAAGTTACGTCAGTTTTAGTGAAAATCACTTTTCTGTCAGCGGACCAAAACAAAGTCAGCGGACCAGATTCCGGATCAGTGTGAAACTACGGATCAGATAAATCCCAACGGACCAGATGATATTCAGCGGACCAGAAATGAACTAGCGGATCAGAATTGAACTAGCGGACCAGATGCCGGATCAGATGAACTAGCGGACCAGAAATCTTCAGCGGATCAAATTTGGTACGGCGGACCAAATAAACCAGCGGATCACACTGATACGCTGTAACTGCTGCGTATCAAACTGATGAAGATTGCCTAGCGGATCAACCGGCGGATCAGACTGTTTTTCGGGCGGACCAGTCGCAGAAAACGTAAAAATCGACTGATTTTCACAATTTTTGACAATTGAAGCTGAAAACTAGATCAATATGATGCGAAAATACTCCAGGAGCATACAGAAATCATTTTTATCCTTGGAATCACTCAGAATGGGAAAAATTGAAGAAAAACTTACCAAACCCAAGCTTTCTCTCTCTAAAACTCCGAAAATTGATCAAAAACACAGCAATAGAGCAACCAAAAGCTCTGATACCACTTGTAGAAACGAGATACGATCTTACTACTGCATGCTTTGATCAAACGTAATGAACACGGATGTAAATAAGAGAATTCTTATTGATCACTTGAAGATACAATGAAGTTCTCTCTAGTCTCTCTCTAGAAACACACACAGAAAGGTGTAGAATGACTGAACTAGTTTTGCTAACATTCTAACACACACCTATTTATAGTAAGTGACTAAATGCCCAGCGTATCAAACTGATACGCCGGACCACATGGTCCGCCGGACCATGTGATACGCCCATAACCAAATAGTCACTACAATTCATTCTAAGACTCGCTCACATAGATACAATACACGAGACACTCATAGCATAGGAATATGCTCTAACAACCTCTATAGTAGTAACGTGTTTCCAAGTTTAGTTATGTATGTATGTATGTGTTACAAATACAAATGTTAGGAAAACATGTTTGATGACATATGAGCATGTTACAAACACAAATGTTAGTAAACAAACCTGGTAATGTGACACGTTTTTTGTATATATAATAGTGTTAGTATGTTTAGCATGTTTCATATACTTTGATAAAACATTAAATTGTTAATGTAACCAACTTTTTAAAATATAAGTATGTTTATCTAGCGAAAATTAATATAAGTATATTTTGTTTAGGCAAAATAAAGATAAGTATATTTGAATATGCAATAGATTCTGTTCTCCAATTTATGATTTATAATTTAAAACATGTTTAATGACATGTGAGCATGCTACAAATACAAATGAGCAATTTTTTTTTTTTTTTTTTTTTTTTTTTTTTTTTTTTTTTTTTTTTTTTTTTAATTTCTTCTACTAGTAGGTACATGTATTGCTCCTTAACGATTTGGCCTTTACTTTGAAAGTTTTTCAGTGTCTCTTAACGATCAGACAATTTTGGCCTTAACGATATGGGTCCCCGAATTGTCCTTAACGATCAGGCTACCAATAGTCTTAACGACTTGGCCTTTTATGTCTTAACGATTTGGGTTGACCAAATTGGCCTTAACGGTCTGATGTTACTTAGTCAATTTTTTTTATTTCTTGTTCTTAACGATCTGATCGAGTAAGCCTTATCGATCTGGCCCTCAGGTTGGTCTTAACGATCTGTCACCCATACCTTAACTACCTGATAGCCAAATTGGCCTTAACGATCAGACACGTATAGCTCATATTTTTTATTCTTAACGATTTGGGGTGTAAGTCTTAACGATTTGCCCCTTCAATCATTTGTTCCTTACGATCTGGGGTCCGAGTTAACGAACAACCCCTGCACTCTCGTTTTATTCTTAACGATTTGAGTATAGGTTATCGACTTGGTCCCCTTGCTTTCAAGTTTTTAAGTCTATCTTTTTCAATTTAACGTATAAATACAATACCGCACTCATTTCTCTTCTTTACTCACTCTCAATCTGAAAGCATTGAACTCCTTTTTGGCGATTTGCGTTCCTCCGACTTCAAATCTCAGAATCGACTATCTCTTTGTTCGTGGTTGATCGGCTCAATCCCTACAAAGTATTCGGTGAGTGTTGATTTCTATCTTTGAGAATCGATTGAGCTTTAGGCTCCGTTCTTCATGTCGCACTGTGTCTGAGTCAAAATCTCTTAATACTCATCGTTCTGATTTTAATATTCTCAGATTCTCCTTCTGTTGTGGTCGCCATCATCGATTTCATCCGCAATACAAGGTAATTTTTGAGTTGTTCTTGAACGATTTGGGTATCTAGATCTTGGTTCATGTACAGAGGATAGTAGCGCCGCCGCTAACTTAGAGAAATCTAGGGTCATTGATTTGTTTGTGAGATTTTAGTGGAATTTAGGTCAAATCCAATAGAAATCGATAGATAGGTCTAACTATGTGTTAGACTGCTTCAAATTTGATTTCGGTTGTTTGATGTAGGTGACTGAGATACCACTGTTGGTAGAATCAGGAGGTTGTAGGGCTAGGAAGTTAGAATTTGTTGTTTTACTTGTTTATTTTTCTAAAATGTGAACTGTGTTGCAAGTTTAAAACCATTAGAGTTGTTGATTTGAGATGACTATTTGGCTAAAATATGTTTAGTTGATTGCTCATCTTGTCTATCAATCACATGTGTAGCTTGTAAATTCAGTTCTCACTGTTATTATTATTTTTTTTGGTTAAGTTATGTTAATATCAAGTAAGTTTGATCAAATTGAGTTGTTGTTCAATACATGACTCTTTGGTCAAACTAATAGAAATCTTACTTTTAGTATGTTAACTTGATGTCAAAGTGTATTGGAAATTACTTATAATGTGCCTGATTTATCTAAATGAATGTGATTAGGTTTAACATGTAGCAATTGAAATACATAAGATTCAAAATTAATTGTTAGGATATATTTGTTGAATTGAATCTGACTTCACTTGATTAGTTCCAACACTTGTAAATGGAAGTTAGATAAACTCTCATTAGGTCATCAAAACTTCAAATTTGCATGTTTTGTTGTAGAACTTTGTAGTAAGTCAAGGTGTCATTTACTTGTTAAAATCACTAAAATTATGCAGTGATAATGTGATTGACATGCTATCTGTTGATTTGTCTTAATTACTTGGTTCTAATGCACATTTGCCTGATCCTAAACAGATTATTCTGTGATTACGAGTGATATCATTTCCGTGTGATCTTTACAATCTGTTAGATCATCAAAAGGTATGTTATTACTTGTTATTCAGGAACTTATGCATAATCAAGAAATGAGCTAAACAGGGGCATACTCTCACCTTATTGATTTTATTTGTCACTAATTTTATCAAATTATTGATCCAATTTTGCTTGATTAAACACATATTATTTTGGAAGCAGTAGCTCTCTGAATTCATTTATCTCTTATAGATCTTGGACATATTTAGATCTACTTCGAGGTATGTGCTTCTGTAAACTTTATCAAGTATGTTGAGGTCTCAATTTGTCTCATTTGACTGTTATATTATCAAACTCTATGTTCAAGTTGCTTCAGTTTTGATAGGTCCTTAGGATGAAAGTGTGTTTATTAGATATTGCACTTCTTCAAATTAACCTGCATAACCTGATTATGTGATCTACTTCAAGATTAGCAATGAACCATTGTTTGAATAGTTGTCTGACCACTGTGTTATAATGATCTGTCGTTGATATGATTGATAGTTACTCATTGATGCTTGTTAGTAGAATTGATTTATCCATTATTCCTAACTTTGGATCATGAAATGTCTCATGTCCTTGATTGATTGATTGTTGTGATGTATGGTCAAAATCTTTACCTATATTGGATTGCACTCTAATTGATGTCATAGGGTTCAGAGTTCCATACTTAGGACTTGATCTGGCCTATATGTAATTTTACATCTATTCATTTAGGTCCATGCTAGTCGAGTCTTTAGTGTGTTGAGTACAGAACATGTGATTTCATTTTGATGATCCAGTCTGACAAGTGCTACTTGCCATGTCAATGTGTGTTGTGATTTGGGTGAATTGTATATAAGATAGTCACATGTTTAGGGGGACCAAACACATTATGTGGTCCACCTGAATAATTTGAGCATGATCATTTATTTGTTTTATTCTCATGTCTAAAATTCAAAATTTATAAGTTAAGTTTATTTTTTTCAATTTATCTCATATGTTAATTTCTATGCTCAAAGTGACATCTTGTTAATTACTCCTCTAGTTGCATTATATTGATCTGGTGCAAATTAGCCTCTGTCTAGGTGAAGTTTATGTTTCTTTTCTCAGTTTATTCATGTTTTATGATTGATTGAAAGTATATATATCTGGTTCAATTATGGGTTCCCACAGATATCTGTTGCAAATGTTAATTGACTATGTGCTATGCCATTCTAGGAACCTGCTTAGTTGAACCCAAATATACCTTGATTTTACTTTAAATAGCTCTGTCATTATTCCGGTTTAGTGTTGACATGCCATTTCATTATAAAACCAATTGGCTGTAAATGTGTTGTTTCACTTGTGCAGATGCCTCCTAGACGAGCAGGGAATGAGCCATTAGGCTATGGTGTAACCCACAATCAAAAAGCATTTTCAACAGGGAATGGAAACATGATGATGCCTTCGAGCAAACTTTTCAGATTCTGGAATACTCCAACTGGGGTTATTATATGTTGTTGGATCTTCTGATATACAAATCTATAGTGGAGAGTTTCTGGATGAATGCTCAAAAGGTGGTAAATCAAGATGGGTCAGAACACTTGAGCTCCAGAATTCAGGAAAACGACGTGGTGATGACTGAAAGTACGATCAGAACGGCCCTTCGCCTAGATGATGCTGATTGCCCTGATACTTACACTAAGCAGCAGTGGCATGATAGCATGAGGAACATAGGTTATACTGGTCCACTTCCAATTGATACAAATCCCATGGTTAAGAAACCTTTGTTTCCTCTCAACTCGAGAAATATGTTAGGCTTTTTCATTCTGACCTTCTCCCCGAGGAAGACAGGAACTGATGACTTCAAGGATGAGCTGGCTCATGCCCTTCATGGTTTTGTTACCGGAACTGGCTAAAACATGTCAAGGTTTCTCCTCAGAAGTATGATTAGGAACCTGACTCCTGCAGGTCGTGCTGAGAAGTTCATTATGTATCCCAAGTTTCTACAAGCCATCTTGAACCACTACTACCCAAATTTGGTGAAAGCAAGAGAAAAGTTTACTCCCCAAAGGACAGATCATGATTCTTGTAGAAAATATCTGTTACCTGGAAATGAAGGACCAGATGCATCTTACTTTCAAAATTTGGTGGATACTATTGGTGATCTAGGCCACGCCCAGTACTACCAAAATTCAATGAGTGCAACTGCAGCTGCTGCCGCTTAAGATCAGCCAAATTTAATGAGCACGCAGCAGAGGTAGATCCCTTTGCACACTTGGAACTTGCGGCTGTTGGCCAAAACCAGTCACCTGGTCACCAAGGCTCTGAGCACACTGATTCAGAAGAAGGTGAAAATGAGAGTGATGCTAGTGGATCTGAAGGAGATTCTGACAATGATTCAGACGGCAATTCAAATGGTGACGCCGGAATTGCTACAGTGCAATCATCACCTGAAGAATCCCAGCATG
>JBCNJP010002850.1:0-20631 GCA_039602395.1 Deinandra increscens subsp. villosa | reverse complement strand
AGAACATCGTGAATCGTAGAAGTATAGAATACCTAAACAAATGTTCGTATTTTAAAACCGTCGAATGAAAAATCACTAGGAAGATGAAGTTCTTATAGACCTAACCACGGTGTTTAAGTCTCATCAAGAGATTCGAACCATACGGTCGTCGTAGATTGTAAAAAAAAAATCACCCTAGGTTAGACCCAACCACCATGGTTTGACCTAAATGGGGCGTTTAGGGTTTAGGTAACCTCGGTCGCCGAGCGCGCTCTATCTGAAATATTCGATATTCTCTGAGAAATTCGAACTGCCAAAAGTGAACCGCCACGGTTTGGCCAAACCGTGGGTTTAACGTCACGTCCGATTATTCCTCGTACTGAGATCGTCAGAGAATTTCTGTAACTTTGTCCCAAACCGCCACGGTTTGGCCTAACCGTGGGGTTACGTCACCAATGATTGGACTCCGTGATCTGTGTCAAATGATTAGGTAGGACAAGAAACCCTAACCACGACAGTTTGCCCTAACCGCCCCATTACCTCCGATGAATTTCGAAAAATATTCGGTGTCTAAACGGAAGGGCATTATAAAATTCTATCTTACTTCCACCCTAAACTATTATCATATCTATAGTTATTCAAGTTTATATATATAGCCTCTCCCTCAAAAAATTTCAAAGTCAAAGCCTCTTCCATCGCTACTTTATTTTTTAGTGTATTTGGTGGAGCCCATGAGTCAATGAGATGGAAGAGTTGGGTAAACATAGAAAGTTGGTATTACAAAAGTAAAACAAGGCATGTGAGATGCAGACGTGGGGACCATAAGACAAAATTAAAAGTATTAAGGCTCGTGCCTTATTCATTCGGACTTTAAGAGTGATTCTACTTTCACATTTCAAATATCTTTAAAACGTCACATATAACTTTATATTTTATATGCAGCGTATATGATAAAAGAAAAACTAAATTTTATTAAAATCAATGTGCTTAACGAGGAGGATAGCTTATCCAGATTGGCACTTGTAAATCAGTTCAACGAAATGGAGATGAGTTATAATCAACACTTGGCTCAAAAGGCCAAATTAAAATAGGGTGATTTAGAAGATGGAAACTCGAAATTTTGTCATGGTATCATCAACAAAAAACGTCATTGTTAACTGGGGTAAATTTGCATGCCTTCATTATAATTGATTTGTACAATATATAGTATAATACAGACTTGTTCTCCAAGCTATTCTAATATATTTTCACTTGACTACCTAAACAATTACAATAATACAATTGATCGCTATTACACCCCCGCAGTCGAAACGGGAGGTTCTCGAACGTTGAGACTGGAGCGAAAATCATCAAAAAGAATCCTTGGTAGTCCTTTAGTGAAGATATCGGCTATCTGGAAATGTGTAGGAACATGCAAAACCCGTACTTGGCCGCGGGCAACCTTTTCTCGAACGAAATGTATATCAATTTCGATATGCTTCGTGCGTTGGTGCATGACAGGATTGCTGGATAAATAAACTGCACTTACATTATCGCAATAGACAAGTGTAGCTTTAGAAGGTGGTGCAGACAACTCGCATAGGAGATTTCGAATCCAGCATGTTTCAGACACGACGTTTGCCACGCCGCGATATTCGGCCTCTGCACTTGATCGAGATACTGTTGGTTGCCTCTTAGAAGACCATGACAATAAGTTATCACCCAAGTATACGCAAAACCCGGAAGTTGACCTTCGTGTGTCGGGGCACCCGGCCCAATCCGCATCAGTGTAAGCAACTAAGGAGCGATGATTGGACCGAGTGAAAGTGAGTCCATATGCCAAAGTACCCTGGACATACCTGAGAATTCGCTTCAAAGCGTTCATGTGAGATGTGCGAGGGACATGCATGTGCATGCACACTTGCTGAACGGCGTAGCTAATATCCGGTCTTGTTATGGTGAGGTATTGTAAAGCCCCGACAAGTTGCCGATACTCGGTTGGGTTTTCAAGAACATCGCCATCGGTTGCACTTAACTTGGAGTGCGTGTCAACAGGGGTGGCGACGGCATTACACGACTCTAGGCCGGCCCGATGGAGAATTCCTCGGGCATACTTTTGCTGCGACAGGAACATAGAGTCGGCGGTTGGTTTGGTTACCGCGATGCCGAGGAAGAAAGTCAAGGGGCCAAGGTCTTTCATAGAGAATTCCGCTGCCAAGAGGGCCATAAACTTTGTGCGGAGGTTGTCTGAAGAGGTGACCAGAATGATGTCATCGACGTAGAGTAACAAGTATGCGGTGTCTCGGCCGCACCTGTAAATAAACAAAGATGTGTCGCATCTGCTGTTAGTAAAACCAATCTGTAAAACATAATCAGCAAAACGTTTATACCACGCCCGAGGGGCCTGCTTGAGGCCGTATAAGGATTTCTTCAAGAGGCAAACATGATCCGGATATTGAGGATGACGAAATCCGGCGGGTTGGTGCATATACACTGTTTCGTTTAATGCCCCATGAAGGAAGGCGTTTTTGACGTCTAGCTGATGAACGGGCCATTTATTATTCAATGCCAATGTCAAAACTGTTCTGATGGTGGCCGGTTTTACTACCGGACTAAACGTTTCCCCGCAATCTATACCAACCCGTTGGGACCTCCCATCACAAACTAGCCTCGCTTTATACCGTTCCAATGTACCGTCGGATTTAGTTTTGTGCCTGTATACCCACATACTCCTTACTATATTCATACCAGGACCCCGAGGAACTAAAACCCAAGTCTTATTATCGATAAGAGCACGGAACTCATCGAGCATAGCGGCTTTCCAATCCGGGTTTTTGAGAGCATCGATGGGATTTCGAGGGAGAGGAGAAATGGCAGAAGAGGCAAAAAGGTTGAAGGGAAGTTTTGTTTTCGAAATCCCGGACATGCTTCGGGTATGCATGGTGCGAGTGGGTGCCGGAGGAGACGGGGAGGGGGACGGTGACGGTGAAGAGTGGGAGGAAGCCGGTGAACCTCCTGGCGAGGTTATTGGTGATGCGGCTGGTGGAGTTGGTGGTGTGGGTGAGGCCAGCGGTGGGGAAGGAGGAAAGGCCGGATCGGGTACGGCAGTGGGTTGGGGAGCAACCGGTGAGGGGGAGGCGGATGTCCATACGGACGGGTGAGGGTCGGATTCGAGGGCCTCATAGGACGGAGGAGAGGAATGGAGATTTTGAAACGGAAAAACCATTTCGTTAAAGAGGACATGGCGAGACACAAGCATCCGGTTTGTCGAAAGATCATAGCATAAGTACCCTCGATGGTTGGGTGGATGACCTAAGAAAACACAAGGGGTGGAACGGGGTTGTAGTTTGTGGATGGTTGTGGCGGGAAAGAGGGGGTAGCATAGGCATCCGAAGACTTTGAGAGTGGTGTAAGAGGGTTGTTTGTTGTATAGGATTTTGGTGGGGTTTGAGTATTTGAGTAATTTTTGTGGACGAATATTAAGAAGGTAGGTGGTGTGTGCCAAGGCATGATGCCAAAAAGAAAGAGGGGTTGAAGAATGATGTAGTAGTGTACGCATGACATTATTAATGGAGCGTATTTGGCGCTCCGCTTTGCCGTTTTGAGACGAGGTATGGGGGCATGAGAAACGAAAAACCATACCGTTTTGTTGAGCAAAGGTTTTGAAGGAGTTGTTATCGAATTCCCGACCATTGTCACATTGCAAACATTTAATCGTTTTTGAGAATTGAGTTTTTATATATGTATGGAAAACCGAAAATATGGCAAAAACTTGACTTTTGTTTGCTAAAGGAAATGTCCATAAGAAATTAGAGAAATCATCGAGAAATAAAAGATAATACCGATGTCCACCCGTGCTTGGGACGGGTGACGTCCATAAGTCACTGTGAATTATATCAAAGGGTGCCACAGAATCATTAGTAGACATAGAAAAAGGTAAACGAATATGTTTGCTTAAAGCACACGAGTTGCAGTTCGAAAAATTCGACCGCTTTATTACATTACGAGAAGAAAACGATAAATGTTTATTTAAAGTAGACAAAACATCAAAACCAGGATGTCCCAAGCGAGAGTGCCAGAGATCCTGAGTGGTAGCAGAGAAGGCAGAGGGGCTTGATTCTTGAGCGGAGAGGAACGAGAGAGGGTAAAGATCGCCAACACTATCACATCGGTGGAGCGGCGTCTTGGTCGGGTAATCCTTCAAAACAAAGCCATAGGGGTCAAATTCAATTGATAAATTATTGTCAGTGGTTAATCGTCTAACGGAAAGAAGATTTTTAACGAGAGAAGGAACATAAAGGACATTTTTAAGGTGAAGAGGGGGGAGGGGATTTTGAAGAGTTTGATTACCGATGCCTTGGATTGGAAGAGACGCGCCATTACCTACAATTACATTCCGAATACCATTATTGACATAAGATGAGTAGTTACCTGGAGTGTTGGTCATATGTGACGTGGCCCCACTATCCACGTACCAATTTGGATCATGTGGCGGATGAGATAAAGAAGTATAAGCTTGATCAACGTCTGTTGGAATATAACCCGAGTCAGAGGCTGCATAGGCTTGAGGATAAGGACTGCTGGGCCTTGGTCCCAAAATTCCAGCCGAATTGGGCCTGTTCGTCTGCTGGGCCTGCTGTTGATATTGAGACTGCGTTGGGTAGGGGCAGGGGGGTTGGGCCTGCCAATTGTTGCTCTGCTGTTGGGCCTGCCAATACTGGGCTGCAGTGGGGGGTTGCGAAGACCACCCATTTCCTGGGTGAACCCAGTTCGGTCCAGCCGTGGCTGAGTTCCACGATCGGCCAGAGGTGTTGCCCGGGTTACCGCCACCGCGAGACGGACGGTTTTGACGTCGGTAATTCCGCCCTCGATTATATCCGCCGCGACCACGAGAATACCCACCACGGTTGGCATTGTAATCGTATGGGGGGTTCGGTGGTTGGAAGTTGTCAGAATTCCGAGAGTGTTGGGCCGTGAGAGCCGCGCCAGCAGTAACGGCGGCGGCGGCCGCTTGATTTTGCTTGCGAGTCTCCTCCAAAATTAGTTTCGAGCGGGCTTCGTAAAAGGTTGGAAGGGGATTGGTTTGTTGAATCATCATTGCAATCCCTTCATACGACTCTGGTAGACCTGCAATAAGCTGCAAAACAAGACGTTGATTAGAAACGGTGGCTCCGACGTTGGCAAGTTGGTCGGATAGCATCTTCAGCGCCTGGCAATATGCGGAACAGTTTGGATAATTCGACAACTTGGTGGTAACAAGCTTGTGTTCCAAGTAGACGGCACGCTGGTTTTGATTGTCCTGAAAAATACCTGCTAGGGCATCCCAGGCCTGTTTAGCGGTGGCATCGACCTTCAGAATGGTGTTGAGGAGATCATTAGAAATCGTGCTATAGATCCATTGGATCACTATAGCATCTAAACGGGCCCAAAGCTCGGTGTCAGAACGAGCGGCAGAGGAGTCGGTAGTGGGGGGGATGATGTGGTCGAGCACTTGAAACGCGCGGCAATGGATCTTGAATAATTCCGCCCACGAGGTGTATTGGCCACTGTCCATCTCGAGGGTAACCGGAACGAAGTTCTTGATGTTCGTTACGGTAACCGCGGGATGGAGTTGAGGAAGGGAGGGAGTGGCAAGCTTGTCACCTTTGTCACCCATTGATCGATGGAAACAGAAGGGGAAAATCGATCGAAGAAGGGGTGAAGGGAAGGGCTGAGTTCGACAGAGAGAGGTGGGGCGGCTAGGGTTTCTCCTAGACTCGTGATACCATGTTAACTGGGGTAAATTTGCATGCCTTCATTATAATTGATTTGTACAATATATAGTATAATACAGACTTGTTCTCCAAGCTATTCTAATATATTTTCACTTGACTACCTAAACAATTACAATAATACAATTGATCGCTATTAGTCATCAATTGGCAATTCGAGGTCTCAAAGTCGATGGCGAGTGATTGGAAAATCCTCCAAGTTTAAGTCAGCTTTTGTTGAATATTTTTTTAAGAAGTTTAAAAGGGGGATGAAAAAAGATTACTATTTCGTAGCAACAGATTCCGGTCTTTGGCTAATAAGTAGCGGCTTTTCCTTGAATCGTCACCATCCCTAAATGAAGTTAAGGCTGCTATTTGGGACTGTGGTTCTAACAAGGCCCAAGCTGGTCCGGATGGTTTCTCATTCGGTTTTATTAAACACTTTTGGGAGATTTTGAAAGATGACATTATGGCGTTCGTTCTTGAGTTTTTTTGATAAGGCACACATCCCTCTTGGTTGTAACGCTTCTTTTATCACGTTGATCCCAAAAATATCCAATCCTGTCGCTATTGCGGATTACAGACCGATTAGTCTTGTCGGTGTGCAATATAAGATTATTTCCAAGGTTCTAGCAAATAGAATGGCTACTGTTATTGATCAGGTGGTGAGCCCGGAACAATTTGCTTTTGTTAAAGATCGTCAAATTTTAGATGGTCCTCTTTCATTGAACGAAATATTTGATTGGTATTCGCATAAAAAAAAGAAACTGATGGCTTTTAAGATTGATTTTGCCAAAGCCTATGACTCAGTCTCTTGGAAGTATTTGGACTCTATTATTAGACAATTGTATTTAGATAATTCTTGAGGGTCTCTTTTGTATTTCTCTTCTCTATTTATAGCCTAGTCCACTATAGCATTGAAGTGTAATGAATTCACAATTATTCACGTATCAATCACAATCCTCTCATTATGGTATCTAGAGCCAAAAGAGGACCACCTTCTTCCTAAACCCTAGAGGTCGCCGGCGGCAACTCTTCTGCGCATACTCATCTTCTTCATTCTTGCCCTCCCCCATCGACTTTCATGGCCATCCAAGCCTTCTCCACCCAAGACAAAACCTCTCACAATTCACACAAATTTGCCTTCACCCTCAAATCCAACAACTATGGTTTTTGGAAAACCATGATTCAACCTTTTCTTATTACCAACAATTTATACGGATACATTGACGGAACTATA
Organism: Deinandra increscens subsp. villosa; assembly: GCA_039602395.1. Classification (NCBI taxonomy): domain Eukaryota; kingdom Viridiplantae; phylum Streptophyta; class Magnoliopsida; order Asterales; family Asteraceae; genus Deinandra; species Deinandra increscens. The sequence continues at coordinate 13,683 of JBCNJP010002850.1, read as the reverse complement.
CCATGTCCGCCAACCACCATCACCACCCCTGCCTCCGGTACCGGTGAGAACGCAGTCGCCGCCTCCACCTCTCCCAATCCCGAACATGCTATTTGGATAGCAAATGATGCTCATATACGCATGTTGCTAATCTCAACCGTATCCGAAGAATCATTCCATCATGTCAAAGGCTACACTTCCCGCGACATATGGAACAATCTTGAAAAGGCACATGCCCCTCATACTCAATCCCGTGAGTACACTCTCAAAACGAAGTTACTTCGACTTGAGATGAAAAGTGATGAAACTCCCATGGCGTATCTCGCACGTGCAAATGAATATGCCTCCGATCTCGTCAACATTGGAAAACCATTAAGTGACGATGACGTAGTGATGCTCGTTATCTCCGGGCTTCGGGAGGAATACAACGGTTTGAAATCGAACCTTCTCGGCCGACAAACCCCTATCACCTTTGATGAACTCCCCGCCATCCTAGCCGACCATGATTACATGGTCAACAAACATCAACCTACAACCCACCCACACACCGTCACTCCTCCTAACGCATCTATCCTACCCGGTCTTCTCCCTACTCCCCAAACCGCTCCCTCCATTCAAACCCTCCAACACCTTGCCACCCAACATGGTTTCACTCTTACCCCCACAACCACACCCCAAGCAAATTTTGTGGCCCGTGGGAACAGGAACAATCACAACAGCCCCTTCCGAGGACGCCGTCAGCCCGAGAATCCCAAACCAACACAGATGAAAACCCGGGGACAGTTTGATTAGGCGACAACCACCAATACCGTTCATGGCACGTGCAAACTTTGTGGGATAAGACATGTCCCGGCCGAGTGTCCTCATCGGGATCCTTCCACCAGACTCGGTCGCCCCACCGCGAACTTTGCGGATTCAAGATCCACTTCTTTATCAACATGGTTTCCGGACACGGGCGCAAATAATCACGTAACTCCGGACTTGGCAAGCATAGGTTCCTCCGAACCCTATCATGGCGACGACGAACTCCGAGTTGGTAACGGTATCGGTCTCCCCATCTTACACATTGGCTCAACTCATATTACATCTCCTCTAAAAACCTTTAATATTTCTAATATCTTGCATGTTCCCACCATAAAACATAATCTTTTATCCGTTCAAAAATTCTGTGCTGACAATAATGTATTCTTTGAATTTCACCCCTCTTTTTTCTCTGTGAAGGATATCTCTACCCGCACTACCCTCCTTACGGGGCCAAGTAAAGATGGTCTCTACTCTCTCAAGCTTCCTCAAATGAAGTCCATCACCAAGCAAGCTTTCACTGCCACTCGTGCTCCCGCCAACGTGTGGCATCAACGATTAGGGCATCCTAATCATCACACATTTCAAATTATGATTTCTCAGTTTTTATTACCTGTTTCCACAAAACTTGATGATTCTATTTGTGTTGCATGTCAAATGGGGAAGTCCTCTAAACTTTCTTTACCTAATAATCCGACTCGTAGCAATAACGTTTTGGATCTTATTTTTTGTGATGTTTGGGGTCCCGCTCCTACCATATCATTTGATGGTTTTAGGTACTTTCTCCTTTGTGTTGATCATCACACCAAGTACATGTGGATATTTCCTTTAAAACTCAAATCGGACGTCTCAAACATTTTTCAACAATTTGTCCGTATGGTAGAACGCCAATTCAATAGGAAATTAAAACAGGTTCAATCGGACTGGGGCGGAGAATTTAGAGCCCTAGCCACCTTCTTTCAAAACAATGGTATCCTTCACCGAAAATCGTGCCCACATACAAGTGAACAAAATGGCACGGTCGAACGGCGACACCGACATGTCGTCGAAACTGGCCTCTCTCTTCTTGCTCACTCCGCTATACCACAAAGGTTTTGGCACTTTGCTTTTGATACGGCGGTTTATCTAATAAATCGCATGCCGTCCCGAACCATTGACAATAAAACTCCATTCCAACTTCTTCATAAAACTAAACCGAATTACACATTTCTTCGAGCCTTTGGATGCCAATGCTTTCCCTACCTCCGACCCTATAACCCACATAAGATGGACTTCCGCTCCATCCCGTGTGTTTTTCTAGGTTATAGCCCCATGCATCACGGTTACCGGTGTTTCGATCCATCAACGGAACGCATATACATTGCACGACATGTTCGTTTTAACGAACACATCTTCCCTTTCCATTTAACCTTCCCAACCAACACCACCCAACCTTCACCATTACCCACCACTCCCTACACCACCTTTCTACCTGACCCTATTACTCCCACTCCACCCGATCCCCAACATCAGACCCCACCTCCATCTCCTCACCTCACAACCAACATCCCTTCACCCATGCAAGAATCACCCCCCATGCATGCGACGTCCCCCTCCACATCTTCAACGTCACCTTCATCCTCCACTCCCACCATCGATACGTCTTCTGCCTCTTCTTCACCGTCAATAACGACGCCCTCTCCCACACCGCCCTCACCCCCTCCTCCCGTCCGTCAACGTCCGCCTAATCTCCGACAACATCCCAAACAAAAATTACCTTATGACCCTTCGGCAAACAATGCCACCACATCTCCTCCCACATCTGAGCCCACCTCATTCACCGTTGCCAACAAATCACCGGAATGGCGTCACGCAATGGCGGAGGAATACTCTGCTCTTGTCAAGAATGGTACTTGGTTACTTGTTCCACCCGTTTCTGGTGCTAATGTTGTTGATTGTAAATGGATTTACAGGATTAAACGTGACAAAACAGGTGCTCCGGAAAGATACAAGGCGCGTTTAGTAGCTAAAGGTTTCACACAGGAACACGGCATTGACTACCATGAAACCTTTAGCCCGGTTGTTAAGGCTACCACTATACGAGTCGTTCTCTCAATGGCCGTCACAAACAAATGGCCACTTCGACAATTAGATTTCAAAAATGCTTTTCTACATGGGGATTTACAAGAAAATATCTACTTGCGCCAACCACAAGGTTTCGTGAACACCGAACATCCAGAGTATGTGTGCAAATTACAAAAATCTCTCTATGGGCTCAAACAAGCACCACGAGCATGGTTCGACAAATTATCATCGGCTCTTCTTAGATTGGGCTTCACGGGTTCCAAAACGGACCCCTCTCTCTTCATTTACACCTATAAGGGGACTATAATCTACTTCTTGGTGTACGTTGACGACATCATTGTCACCGGAAACAACAACAAAGCAATCAACGTAGTCGTCAACCACCTGAGTACCCACCTTGCTCTCAAAGACCTTGGAGCTCTAGATTATTTTTTGGGGCTAGAAATTGTGAGAGATAAAGATGATATCATTTTATCCCAACAAAAATATATTCAAGAACTTCTCGAAAGAGCCGGTCTCACCAACGCCAAGCCGGTTCCAACACCCATGGTCTCCTCCCCACCTCTTGGATTGCGTGACAGCCCCGATTTCTCCGATCCCGTCAAATATCGCCAAATGGTTGGAGCCCTCCAATATCTCACTCTATCGAGACCCGACATTAGCTTCGCAGTAAACCGAGTTTGTCAATTCATGCAATCTCCGACAGAAAATCATTGGGTTGCGGTAAAACGGATCATGCGTTATCTTCTCGGAACGTCGAAGTACGGTCTTCGCTTCCACCATCGATCCGGTAACACTCTACACGCATTCACAGACACTCACTGGACCGATGTTGAGGCTTTCTCCGATGCGGACTGGGCCGGATGTTCCATAGACCGTCGTTCCACGGGGGGGTTCGCCATTTACATGGGGACAAATCTAATATCTTGGTGTGCCAAAAAGCAAAGAACCGTCTCACGTTCCTCCACTGAGTCCGAATACAAAGCAATGGCGGATACGGTAGCTGAACTCACATGGCTTCAATCGCTATTACGAGAGCTTGGAATCTACACGCGTAATCCTCCTATCTTGTGGTGTGATAATCTTGGAGCCACCTACCTCTCCGCTAATCCCGTGTTTCATGCTCGAACCAAACACATCGAAGTTGATTTTCACTTCGTTCGAGAAAAGGTGGCTCAACGCAAACTCAATGTTCAATTCATCTCCACTCATGATCAAATTGCGGATATCTTCACGAAGCCTCTCACCACCGACAGATTCGTGTTTCTTCGGTCCAAGCTTAAGGTCGTCACCCGTCCTTAGCTTGAGGGGGGATATTAGACAATTGTATTTAGATAATTCTTGAGGGTCTCTTTTGTATTTCTCTTCTCTATTTATAGCCTAGTCCACTATAGCATTGAAGTGTAATGAATTCACAATTATTCACGTATCAATCACAATCCTCTCATTATCTATGATCGATTTCATGGGATTCGGGGATAAATGGAGGAGATGGATATTCAAGCTTGCTTTTGTTCATTTCGGTCCTCGGTGCTTGTCAATGGTAGTCCCACTTCCGAATTCAACATTGGTAGAGGTCTAAGACAATCCTCTTGCTCCGTTCCTTTTTATTTTGGTAATGGAAGGTTTGCACGTCTTTTTTTAAGATACTATTGAGGCGGGATTCTTTAGAGGGGCGTATATCAAAGAGGTAAAAGTTTCCCATTTTTTTATGCCGATGATGCGATTTTTTTAGGGGAATGGTCACAGGAGAACATTATTAATCTTGTTGAGATTCTTAATGTTTTTCATCGGGCTTTGGTCTTGCTTTAAATCTGAAAAAGTCGTTCTTATATGGAATCTGGGTTCATGTTGAGGAGACTTCTAAATTTGCTAAAATTACCGGTTGCAACTCGGCAAAATTGCCTTTCAATTACCTTGGAATACCGGTGGGAAGCAATATGTCAAGGGTCTCAAATTGGCACACCATTATAGAAAAGTTCAAGAAAAGATTGAGTAATGGAAAATAAATCTTTTGTCGATTGGGGGGCGTGCTACTTTAGTGAGTTCGGTTCTTGGCTCATTGGGATCGTATTATTTTCCTTATTTTCTTTGCCCTTGAAGGTCAACAGAATCCTCGAGAATTTGCGATCCAACTTCTTTTGGGGTTTTAATGATGAGGAAAACAAAATTCCGTGGATTAGTTGGCCACGAACTATAGCGAGCAAAGAAAATGGTGGGATTGGTATTGGGAGCTTAACGGCCATTAATAAAGCACTTTTATATAAGTGGCGTTGAAGGTTTGTGACAAATAATAATGCTATTTGGGTTAAAATCATTAAAGCAATACACGGTCCGAAATTGGATCAAAAGGCGAACTACTCGAGCACGTGGAGTAAAATTGTAAATGCTTGGGAAAGTTGCCAAAAAAAATACCATTTGGAGCCGAACGTGATCAGAAAAGACATTGGCGATGGAGCCACAGTTTCTTTTTGGAATGATGTGTGGAATGGAAACTCTTTGTTTAGCTCCAAATTCAATCGGCTCTTTGCTCTCTCTTCTGACAAAAACATTTCGGTTAAAGATGCTTGGGCCAATGGTTGTTTTATCGGTAGATGGAGGCAGCCCATTAGATCTGGGCATGAATCTGCCCAATTAAACGATATGATGGATTCTTTAAGAAATATTGTGCTTGGCCCAGATCGCGGCAAATGGTTATGGGATTTAGAGGGGGGCACGATTTTTTGATTAAAGCCATCTGCAACTACGTTGACTACTCCTGTCTTCCGGTCGCCGACTCCCCTACTAGATGGTTGAGGTACGTTCCGAAGAAAATTAATATTTTTGTTTGAAGATTGTTCTTGGACCGACTTCCTACTCGTTTGAACATATCTAAAATAGGGATCGAGATTGACAATCTTTTGCCCGATTTGCAACTCTAGGGTGGAATCTAATAACCATATTTTTGGTGAATGTAATCTTGCTTGCGATATTTTGAAACATATTCAGAGGTGGCTCGAGTTAGATGGTCTAGATTTGTTCATCCCTAATCGGCTTTACTCGGATATAGAGGCGAAGAAGATATTTAGATGCAAGAAGGATGTCATTCATACTATCTGTTACACTACGTGGTGGGTGATTTGGAGACACAGAAATGAGTGCATTTTTCAGCCAAATAAAGTCAGAAACGGTGGTTTATTCGAGGCTGTTGTTCAGTTTTTTTTTGCTTGGATCACTGCTAGGTATCATAAGGTTACGATTAGCTGGAACAATTGGATGAAAAATCCAATCTTTTGTTTGTAATTGTTTTTTTTTCGTTTTTTATATAATCATATACCACCGTTCAAAAAAAAAATCAGTGTGCCAATACGAGATATCAGTATGATAGTGGCTATACGCCCCATATAAGACTATACGATACATATAAGCTAAAGCTATACGCCCCACATAAGTCGAAAGTTATACGCCGCATATAAGACTCTACGCCCCATATAGGGCGACAAACTCGTACTGACACACCGATTTTAATGAAATTTGGTTTTTCTTTTATCATATACGTCGCATATGAGCTATACGTGGCATATAAGAGGTGTGAAAATAGAATTAAGGTGTATCAATAGTAAGAACATTTAAGGTTGAGACCACCGCATCTTAATTTATAGAAACTTAACTTAACAGATAATTTATTGATTGGAAAAAGACTACTTTAACACTAAAGTGTATTCCTCAAGGACTACCCATTTCAAGGTGTTATCCCATTTTCACTGATAAGGTTATGTATAATGATTTACTAGCCAGTGACCCGGGTAAATACCCGGGGCTAAAAAGTAAAAAAAAAATGAAATATATTATGGAAAAGATAATTGGTAAAACATATTCAATAATAATAAAACAAAGTTCAATAACCGTTACAAATTTGAGAATAGAGATTTATACACTATGTTTTTTGTTACATTGGTTGGACGACCGTCTTCATCCAAAATCAAGATCTTTAAACCCTTCTTGCTCTTCACCCTTGATAAAGCAACATATAATTGACCGTGAGAGAAGACGGGAGCTTTCAAATACAATCCAACTCTAGAAAGAGATTGACCTTGACTTTTGTTTATTGTCATTGCAAAACAAACAGATATTGGAAACTGCCTTCTTTGAAAACGAAAAGCAATTTTTTTATCTGTTGGAACCAAGGAGAGTCGAGGAATAAAAGTCCTGAATCCAATGTTGCTTCCAGAGATAATAACAGCTTCAATCACGTGCCTTCCTAGAGCTACAATCTGAAGGCGTGTTCCATTACATAGTCCGTTCCTCTGATCAATGTTTCTAAGCAGCATAACAGGAACACCGACTTTCAACACAAGCCGATGATTTGGAATGCCAGATATATGTAGAGAATTCAGGACGTCTGGTGAGTATAAGTTACGATCAAAACTATCACCTACCATCTCATCTTGACATACAGAGTCTGAGCTTAAATACTCATGTTCCTCACCGGGAACCAAAGAAAGCAAACGGTTGTTGATATCATCGACAACTTCATTAGTTGGGGCGAGAACAGCTCTTTCAGACCAAAAGTCCCGATCACCGAAGTTGTCAAGAAGCGAAGGATAAACAAACTCAATAAGATCACTAACTGGATCAGATGAATCATCAATAAGAAGATCATAAGGAATATTTATATCTGACTCACCATCATTATCTCCACCGACTTTTCCTTCTCCAATATCCAAAAGCCACCGAGCAAAATCAGCTGTTTCTTCTATCTCCGATGGATCGTTACCTTGAAGAAGACGCATGTTTTTTGTTAACCTTAAAACCTTACACTCTCTCCAAATGTAAGACGAAGTAAGGCAGGAAGTAACAACATCTTGATTTGAAGCGCCTTGAAGGACCGGAAGAATCTGTCTAAAGTCTCCACCAAAAACAACAACTTTACCACCAAACAAAGGCTTATCTGCTATATTATTACCGGTACATAGAACATCCTTCAAACTTTTATCTAAAGCTTCAAAGGCATGCTTATGTATCATAGGAGCCTCGTCCCATATAATTAACTTTGTTTGTTGTAATAAGTCTGAGATGTCACTATGGCGCGACATTGAACAAAGAGAGTCTTCGGTGAGATTGAGTGGTATGTGGAACCTAGAATGCGCTGTTCTACCTCCAGGTAACAAAAGTGAAGCTATACCGCTCGATGCAACAGTTATAACAATCTGACCTTTTGATCTAATTGCAGTTGACAATGTATTCCACAAAAAGGTCTTTCCAGTACCACCATAACCATAGACAAAAAAAACGCCTCCATCTTTATCAACCGCATGCATGATCTCCTGAAAAATTGATCTTTGCTCATCTGTTAAAGAGGCATAAAGCCGATCATATTCACTTTCTTGAACTACAGTGTCATAGTCGAGCTGCTCATTTATAAGGACGTTATTTGCTGAATCTATGACAAAGTTATCGGGGAACGGCATGGTTGGGTAATTGGTAAGGCTTGAGTTGTGACGGTGTAACACCTTCTCAATTTCACTCAATGTAAGATTCTTCAACTGATCATCTTTGTAGGATAAGGCTGAAAAAAAAAGTTAAATAGTATTCTTTATAATAAACGAAAAAACAGACAAAGTAATTAATGCAAATAAAATATAAAGAATAAGCCAATTTAATTAAAGAAATAGTATAAATATCTAACCTGGAGACTTTAACAGAAGTCTTTGTTTTTTAAGGATACCATCGGATAGATGAGTCCAAGAATTTTCCCAAACAATCTCGGGTCTTGAAAGACTATTGGACAACAGCATGGTAACAAAAAGATTCCTTAGATAAGGACCGGTACCATAGAAGCTTGCTTCCTGAATACCTTCGATATATTCCCTGTCGTCGTCTAAAAGCCCCCTTGCGTAACATGCGTCCCTGAATGTAGGATGTACCACTCCATTAAAGGTGCGAATATCCTCAAACGACGTTGGTCCTTTTACTTTATTTAAAAGTATTCGTAAAAAATACAGCTCACCAAGCGAAGGAGACACCGAATGGATTCTTCCTAATGAAAACCCTTGTTTACGTGGTTGCCACGACCTTCTATCTAAAACCCACACAAACTTTGTAGGGAATTCAACATAAGTCAACTCCTTCGCTTCTGGGTAAATTTTATTGCATTCCATCCATGAGCTGAACTTTGTAGACGCGGCAGAGGGCTTGTTCATAACCTCATCCATATCATCATCTTCATGAAAAACAACCTGTTGTTGGCCTGGAAGATGAAAAGGCAGTCTGAAAACCGAAGGGGTTCTATAGTGTACATCAAATTTCTGAATGCGCCATGCTGCTTCACATGCGGACACATATCTGCAGTCAAAATGAGCCTTAACTTCATCGACCGGTTGCCCATTACTGTCATGCTCGTCATTTGCAACAAACTTCACACTTGCTCTGTCAGGCCCTTTATTTATATACTTGAAAAGATACTTGATTGAATTTCCTTGGTTGCACCACTCAGTGTTAATATGTGCCTGGTATCTTTTCAGAAGAACTTTATTGTATGGGACAACATACCTGCAATCTAAATCATGACCAGACTTCAACACTTTGGGTCCGCCCTCACGTCTTCGATAAAGAGGATAGCCATCCGTATCTACAGAAGTATAGTCGCGGTAATCCTTAGGAAAACGTTTTGTACAATCTTTACCGTTCATGCACGGAGACTTCATGTTATGAGATCCGCATGGGCCATGTATCATAAACTCACTGACAAGTTCATACAATTCAGGATCCTCATCTTTATCTGGAATTTCAGCCGAAATGTAAGGATCAACATTCTCCACGCAAGGAATCTTATTATCAGGATGCATGAAAAGACAGATGTGGGCATGCGGCAGTCCACGCTTTTGAAACTCAACAGTGTAGACAACTACAAAAGTAAAAAACATAAAACTAATAACTAATTGATTCAATTCTAACATAGAAGAATTTCAAGACTATAATAAGAGTAATATTTAATGATAAAAAAGACCACCATAAGTAATAAGAGTTTAAACTTATAATACCTGCTTGGACTCTTCCGAGTATGGAGTTCTTCTTTAAATCTGTAATTAAAGAATCAAGCTTCATTTTGAATAGTCTGGATAAGATATTCGGCTTGTCCTCAGGACGTAGACTTGTATCAGCTAAATATCTTGTCATCTCTGGCCATTTTGGATTGCAGGTCATGGTGATAAAAAAATCCGGATAACCATACCATTTGCAAATCGACATTGCATCCAGATAGTTCTGTAACATATATCTGGCACCACCGGTAAAAGAAGACGGAAGTATAACCCGCTGACCTTTGTTGGAAAGATCAGTATCACCTAAATTCTGAGCATCGTTGATCTGATTGTAAGTCGTACACCTGAGAGTGCTCTGTTTGTTCCGAACAAACCATAACCGTTGTGCTTCAATCATTGTATAGGCGTCGACCAAAAACTGTTGAAATAACCTTCTTGAGTTTAGGATTAACGAAAAACGGTTTACACGATCTTGTATTCGGTAACAGAAGTACTCTCTCATCGTGCATTTCTTGTTCCTCTTATTAGCCTGATCAAGAATGACATCTCTATGAAGAATGTCTACATGGTAACAATCTTCACCGAATGGGAAGAGAAGTGGATATTGTAGGGCTAGATAAGAAGGATGCAACTCGCTGATTCGCTGTAAAGATCCAGCTGTGGTACGAACAACTATATCACGTGGTTCGATATTGTCCTCAAAATCTCCAATTATTAATGCCGCGACTTCAGATGCAGATGGTAGGTTATATTTTCGTCCATCTTGCGACCGTCTACCAATAAGCCGCAATTTCAAATCAACTGTAGGATTTTCTTCATAGATATCCCTAACCATCCTGTATGTTTTAACTAACTGGTTCTGTGAGTCTAACATATGTTTCAACTGTTGAATAATTTCAAGTTCCAACTGCGATGTTGACGAAGTTGACGGTCTGTCGCTATCACTGTTTAACAATAGAATAAATAATACAAGTTAACTTACAAATGCATGTGAAAAGTAGTTGACTATAATAAAAAATTTTACTCTATAAAATTTAACAATAAAGGACAAAGAAAAATACCAAAGAATTGATTGACGGTTTGAAAGTTCGTTCTCCGTATCGTAAATGTATAGTTGTGAAAATTTTGGCGTTTCACCCTGTTGAGGAAGCAAAGTTCCAATTCTATGATAATTTTCTCCACTTAAACGAAATGTAAACGGCCCTCTTCCTTTGTTGATTTTCTTGTCAATTTTTCCACCCATAGAGGTAAAAGAGAACATCGAATTGTAACGTCGAATGTTCTTAACAAAGTTTCTGCTCTTCACATCAGATGACTTAAAAAGATTAACATAGCTTTCCTCAGGTTGTTTTAAATCTGGAAGCTCAACCTTTCCAAATCCACAACAAAATGAATAGCTCCTACCAGAACTATTTTTCCTCGAGTTAACACATTCGTCCTTCCATAACTTCGACTGACATGCATCGCATATAGTGGACTGGTCACCATGATCAAGGTATTCTGTTTCAATAAAAGGTTTAACAGAGAAAAAATCATATAAAGTGGGCTAGATAATAAAAATTAATAAATATATTAAAAAATCTTAATAGACTAACAAACCTTTAGAGATGCCTTTATAAATGTTTACTTCATTATCATGGTGAATATCAACTTCTTCATCTGATGTTAAATCTCCCATACGTATGGGAGATAAATCGGTAACTTTTCGTTTGCCTTTTCTAATAGCATCTCTTGATACGGACAAAGAAGAAGTTGGAGCTAAAAGATAATACAAAAAGAAAATTAAAAAATACAAAATTATTAAAGTTAAAGATATATTTATATGTTTTAATAAACCAAAGAAATTAGTTATACCATTTGAATTGTCATTTAATGCAACCGTAGAGGAAGGATTAATGACTTGTGAAGAGGACGATATATGCAGAGATACTTGCACTTTCTTTTTTTTTCTTTCTGCCATTAACATCTTTCTTTTCTGTCTATTATGTTTCGAAGAATTCAAATAATCATTTCTAGAATCTGAAAATAATTTTAAAAAAATGTAAGTTAAAAAATACGAATTATAAAAATGGCCGGTAGAATCACTGTAAACGAAGATTAAAACTAAAACTCATACCATTTGAAATGTGACTATAAGGAGTTGTTGAAGTAGGGAGATAAGCATTTGCAAAAGAAGTTGGACCTAAAGATAATACAAATAATTTAATTTCATAAACTACAGGATGGTTGTAATAAACATTCCATAATACATTAAAAACGGGAGTAAAAATCATACCGTTTGATATGTCAGTAAAAGGGTATTTGTAAGGAGGTGTTGAAGTAGTGACCAAAGAAACCGGTGAAGAAGATCGACCTTTAAATATTCGGAACACATTAAATAAAATAAAGTAATACAATGCTTTATATATGATTAGCAATTCTAATTACTTTAAAGAACAATTCAAATTTAAAATCATACCGTTTGATAATTGAATAGGAGGATACATATAATGAGGTGTTGAAGTAGATCCAAAATGAATGGGTGAAAAAGTTCGACCTTCAAACAAAAGAAAGAAATTAAATGAATTTAAGTAATAGAAAGATTGATATATGATTTGTTAGTATAATTACTTTAAACGACAATTGAGATTCAAAAGCATACCATTGGATATGTCACTAAGAGGATATCTAGAAGGAGGTGTTGAAGTACACCCAAAAGAAATATGAGCAGAAGTTCGACCTAAAGATGATATAAAAAAATTATATTCAATGAAGTAATAGAAATTTGGATAAACATTGAAATATATCCGTATTAAGAAAAAAATGAAGTAAATTTACCATAGTTTTTATGAGGTAACGGAATTGTAGAATGTGTGTTACTGGAGGACAGTTGGTTATGTTTCCGTTCGGCCATTATCATTTTCCTTTTCACCCTGTTTTGTGTAGCAGGATTTGTATAAGTACCTGTGCTAACTGACATTAAGAAAGAAATAGTAAAATAGATAGATTTTAAAGAATTGTATTAATAGTATAAGTACTTGCATGACACCTGAAAGATAATAACTTACCGTTACTTATGTCACCAAGAGGTGATCTATAAGTTTTATCTGAAGCATGCATAGAAGTTTCAATTGTAGATGATGTCTGTGGTATTCTTCCTCTTTTTGCATCCAATACAGCTTTTCTGTATTTTCTATTCTGTTTTGGCATGTTTGAATAATGAATACTATTATTTGAAATGCCAAGGAAAGGGGAAACATAAATGTTTTTGTTGAGTTGTGTAAAACTCGAAAGGTTCAAGGTTCGTTGTGCTTTTCTTTCATTTTCTTCAGGTATACGAACTTTATTTTTTCCTTTATTTTCTTTGCTTCTCATATCTGTTGGACAAAAGAATAGAAGAAAGATTACAAAAATTCATCAACATTATTAATAATATCTCGATTTAATCAGCCAAAAAGGTGTAATATCTCGAATCAATAATATATCGAAATTACATTTAATGTAAATTGTAATAAATAGAACCACGATCAAACCAACATCCATAATTTCTATCGATACAAATGGTGCAAATAATTTTTTTATCAACTATTCAACATAAAAAATACCAATTGAATGCTCTGATATACAAATTCAGCAAATGAACCGGACGTATGAAACATATTAGAGATGACCATTGTGGATCAGAATAAAGCACATAAAACAATAAAGCACTTAAATATTAACTTAAATATTTTCTAGAACTTAAATAGGTTATGAATAGGTTTTGTGTCATATCCTAAATATTTATAAATATAAATATTATTATTTCGATGGATTAATTTGAAGTTGAAACAAAGTT
>JBCNJP010002848.1:0-25683 GCA_039602395.1 Deinandra increscens subsp. villosa | reverse complement strand
ATTCCCGTCAGTATTAATTTCACTGTCATCTTCAGGAGATCATTTAGTTCATTCTCTATTTATTTCATCTAATTAATAATTCCATCGCATTTATTTCATTCTCTATTTATTTCATTTCAGGATTCATCTAGCTCATTTAACAATGGATCATGAATTCGAAGTAGGTTAACAATTGAAGGATCTTAATTATAACAGTGAATTCGAATACAATGATGATTCTTCACAAGCGAGTGAAGAAGATGAAATGGATAACAATGATGCCCAAGTCGACAATGATGCCCAAATCGATAATATTGATGCCCAAATCGACAATGATGACCAAGTCGACAATGATGCCCAAGTAACACAAGAGGGGATTGACGCGATTGACAAAGTGGCGTGCCAAATTTGAGAAAAGTGGTGGGAAAAAATGGCCAATAACATTTGATGCGCTGGGAAGGTTGACGGGGTGCATAGACCAAAATTTTCGAGTTTTTTGGGAGACATTGCAAGGTCAGAGGTTGGATTGAGGTATCTAAAATGGAAGGAGGTGCCAAAAGATGACAAGAACAAGATGTGGGCACTGATTCAGGTTATGAAACAAATTAAACATTTTCTCATATTAAGTTTGTTAAGTTATTGAATTCCATACATGTGACTAAAACATCATGTCATATGTTATTTTTTCAGCAATTATTCGAAATTGATGACTGTCGAAGGGGTCCTATAATGGTACGGCTTGGTGGGTTGCTAAGGAGTTTTAGAATAAAAATGTTCAAGAGACACGTTCGTCCCAACCTAGCAAGACCCACCGTGCTTGAGAAACTTCCAAAGATGTATCACACTATTGTGGAAAAAGAACACTGGGACAGATTTGTAGCACATACGAAATCTGACGAATTCAAGGTTTTTATTCAATTCAAACTGCAGATTTCATTAATTAGGCTAAGTTATAATTAATGAGATTATAATTATATATCCTACTGTTCTGTTGGAAAGGCTGTGTCAAAGAGTGCAAAAGAGGTTCGAGCATAGTATGTTTATGATCATACAATGGGACGGTGAGGATACCCCTATCTGAGAGAAAAACTGGTAATAAGTTAAGTGTGTTAATTAATTACACCTAGTCATGGTTAAGAATGTGCAATGTATGTTTCAAGTCTGATATATATTATTATTATAATACAAGGTACAAAACAACGAAATTGCAGCTGATGATTGCCCCTCTCGAGCGTTTATGTGGAGGAAAGGAAGGGTAAATAAAAAGGGGGAATACAAAACGCATGTGGTGAAGGGCGTAGCAGATGATATAGTAAGTTTAATTGCTATATATATACCTAGTTATTAACATGTTAAAAATTAACAGCACCTCACTACATTAACTAAATTAATAAGCAAAAATAAATTTGGGATCCGTGAATGTAGAACCGGGAACGGATGCCCTGACATTGGTCCTTGGCAAGGAAAGGGGTGGATACCTAAAAGGTATTGGGTATGGAGTGACTTCCCGTGGATATTGGCAGGGTGCTCCAAAAGGGCGATCGAAAGAACGGATCGAAAAACTTGAGGCGGAACTAAAAAATGAAAGACAGCTGCGTGAGAAAAAGGATCAAGAGGTTGAGCACCTCACTGATATGGTTAAATCACAGGATGATAAAATTGATATGCTTACATCGTTTATGAACATGATTATTGAAGAAAAACAAGCTACAACGGTAAATTTTGTAAGGGACAAATTATATATATATATACCTATAATTAATTATATTATATATACTTTACTTTTTATCAATTAATTATTATAAATCATTAAATCATTTCGTAGGTAAAGTCCGCGAAGGGGCCTCTTACTACAGCTGTAAGATCTAAAAACAGTTGTAATCAGCATTCCAATGTAAATACAACAGTAATTAAATATTATTGCTGATATGATCAATCTCACATGAGCGCATATTTATTAATTAATTAACTAATTGAATTAATTGTACGTATGACATGATGAATTCCGCGCACAATACATCGCGGAAACAATCTACTCCATCAAACTCATCTCAGAGGTCGGCCGATAAGGTACGGATTTGAAACAGTTCTGAATTTGAGTTGATCTGGAAGATTTAAGTTCATCTGGATGAACATGCGTCTCTAGTTATAGTTCATCCGGATAGTTAGAGTTCATCCGGATAGTTAAAGTTCCTCAGGATAGGTAAGGTTCATCAGGATAGTAAAAAGTTCATCAGGATAGTTAGAGTTCATCGGGATAGTTAGAGTTGATCCGGAACATTCTAGTTCATCTGGATGAACATGCGTCTCTAGTTATAGTTCACCGTGTTGGTTATAGCTAGTTCATCCAGATAGTTAAAGTTCACTAGTATAGGTAAAATTCATCAGGATAGTTAAAGTTCATCAGGATAGTTAGAGTTGTTCCGGAATATAATTAATAATTAACTGTTCCGGCTATGATAAGTTTGTACTTCATCCGAATGGTTCTCTGGATAGTTAACTAATGTTTATAAGCCGGTTATGAGTGATATGATTTTATTAATTAATTGAATTGTAGGTCTCTTCTGCGACTCTATCACAACACACTCCTCCATCTACAACAGCGTCGCAAAAGGAAAGGGTAACTATTTTAATTTACACATTTGTGTACTTCCCTTATAACTAATTGCTATATGATCATTTAATTAAATGTTGATGCTGTCTTTAGGGGAGAAAGAGAAAAATGACAGAAGCAGCAGCTGCTGCAGCCAGTACTGTTGGGGCATCAAAGCAGGAAGTGGTATATATATATAATTAATTTAGAAATTTGACAAATCGCTTTGACGTTATTGTTAATTAATATATATGTTACTAATCAGTAAATTACATGGTGTCAATTTAGGAAAAGAATAAGAGACATGCAAAACCAGTAAAACCTGCAGCTCGTAAAGTACCTAAGAGTGATCGGTTGGAAAAACCAAATAATAATGATGCCATTACAGCTCCCATCGATCAGCCAGTAATCCAAGAGGTATATAGATTAGTATATACCACAATTTTTTTATTCTATTTTTGACTTTAGTTAATTAATTGTCACTTCTGATCAGGGGAGCCAGAAAACTGCGACGTTGCACATGGAGGGGGATCCAATGAACGTCGTGGGAATGGCTAGATTATATCCAAAACAAAAAGATGAGAAGATTCATGGAAAGCCATTACCTCCTGGTTGCCGTAGAATTACAGCTTATCAGGTTAATAAGGGTGCAACATTTTTACCATTCCCAATAGATGATAAAACAACGCTTTCGGAGGTTGAAGATAAATATATTATTGCATGGCCGATGAACCGAATGATCCTTCATTCTAATAACAAGTCAGATAGATCACAGCCGGTTGATCATTCTACGGTTCAAAAAGTAGTGGAACAACCACAGGTAATTACTACATTAATTAATCGTATCCGCTAATTAATTAACTTTATATATATATATATTATATATATCTGATCGGTTTTATTTGTCATGTTTCCAGGTAAATAATGATCGGAAAAAGATGTCGAAAGTGTACGTAACACCAAACCAGCTGATGAATCAAAATCTGAAATGTAGAAAACTCAGTATACGGATCTAGCAGAAGCAGCTGATCAGCACGGACAAAAAATTATAATTAAATATTATAGAAATAAACCTTTGATTAGTGTCGTATGTTATCTTTTTGAACAACATCATGATTAGTGTATATATGTACATTAATTTTTAATTATAATATATGATTTTTAAGGTTTCTCTATATTACTTAATATGCAGTATAATTAATTGTAATTAAGAAAATATATGTGACCATATATATAATACCAAAGGCCACACTTTTTATATTTTAACGTGGCCGTTCCCACCATTTGGCCACGCGTATTGGGACAAATTATTTGATTTCAACTACCGTTTGACCACTTTTTTTTTCCCAAATATACATGGCTAAAACACAAATATACGTGACCATATCATACCAAAGGCCACGTTTTTTATATTTTAATGTGGCCGTTGCCACCCTTTGGCCACCCGTATTGGGACAAAATGTATGATTACAGCAACCCATTTGGCCACGTTTTTTACTACATATGTGGCTAAAACACAAATATACGTGACCATATAATACCAAAGGCCACGCTATTTATATTTTAACGTGGCCGTTGCCACCCTTCGGCCACGCGTATTCGGACAAAATGTATGATTTCAGAAACTCATTTGGCCACGTTTTTTTATAACATATGTGGCTAAAACACAAATATACATGACCATATAATACCAAACGCCACGCTTTTGATATTTTAACGTGGCCGTTGCCACCCTTTGACCACGCTTATTGGGACAAAATGTATGATTTCAGCAACCCTTTGGCCACGTATTTTTATAATGTATGTGGCTAAAACACAAATATATGTGACCATATAATACTAAAGGCCACGTTAAACTAACAAATGTGGCCGTTGGGACCCTTTGGCCACGCTTTCCCGAAGAATTGTTTGATTACAACAACAAATATTGGTACCCTTTAGCCACGCTTCTAGGTGGCTTCAGCCACTGATATTGTAAAGTGGCCGTAGGATACATAAGGTGACGGGACATTTGGTGTTGATTGGAATGGAAGAAAAAAACGTGACCAAACACCTTTGGTCACGGTTTTTTTCCGTGGCCAAAGTTGAATTTTGACGTAGTGTCTTGAAATACCTGCAAACATAAAAAAAAATAGGTTCATAAAACGCCGACCCTTATCCACAGTGATGGATCATCCAGTGTCTTCAACAAATCACTATTGGTAGTAGGGACAACCTTAGGTCTCCATTCTATTTTTGGTTTTGAAATTTCAGATGAACCATTCTTGAAAAATGAATGACAGTCAGAACGGCTACATAATTGTTCAGAATCAAGTTTCCTTTTCCAGAAAATGTTACTATTGGGCATTGGTTCATTAAAAATTATGCTTTCTGGATTAACACATTTTGTATTTTTGGCATATGATGATGAGTTTTTAACATTCATAGGACAATTATTAGCAAAATGTCCTTTTTACGACAAATATAACAACGTCGATGATCAATAATCAGTATAGAAATCGGATTACCATATTGATCAGTCGATCCATCATCATAAATGATTGGAATTTGTTAGTTCATAGTGCGTGTGTGTCATATGATGTATCGAGTCTTGATGTAATAGTTTCTAGAGTGATCGGAATGAGTCAATGTATTTGTGAGTGGTGAATGATAGCCACTGAATGAGTAATTCGTTGGGCATCTCATTCGGTGGACAGGTTGTCTATAAATAGCAACCTCATTCGGCTCATATAGAACTTTTGGTAGTTGAGTTTCATTCGCCGACTACTCTGTGAGTCTGTATTCATTCGGTGGAAATAAACTCAACCTTATATTTACTGTTTTGTTCATCTTCTACACTTGAAACGCTGAACAAGATCCACTCAGGGCTATTACAAGTGGTATCAAAGCCCTTGGTTGCTGTGTTCAGCGAAAAATTTCAAGTTTAGAGTATTTTCAAAATTTTTAGTTTTTAAAAGTGGTCAATTTTGAATTTTAAACAGATCAAAATGTTCTAAATTTGTTTTAGAGCAACTTTTCTAAAGGCATTTTTAACAAATTCATCAAAATATGTTAGTTTTGATAAAAAATATGTTCACCGAATGAGTTAATAGGTTCATTCGCTGGTCATTTGGTCTTCATTTCTTGTTCATTAGGCAGTCAAAATATCTCATTTACTGGTCATTCGGTCCAAATTTTTCACAGAATGAGTCTCATTTGCTGAAATTTTCATTCGACAAGTCATTTTCTCATATTTTCATTCGTGGAATCACTTCACTTGGCGAATCAAGTTCATTAGACGATTTTCATTCATTCGGTTCATTTTTTCGTTCATTTGGTATTTTTCATATGGTCCATCTTTTCATTCAGTGAAATCTCTTTCATTCAGATATAAGACTTCATTCGGCAATTAAAATTTCAATTTTTCAAAGATGAGTGATTTCTAGGCTTTTTCTATCATTAAAAATTCCGTGTAAGCGATGTTGAATTTTGATAATGAACTTGGTACAAGTCAGAAAGTACCTAAGTTATTGAAATTAGAAGATTATCATCATTGGATAAAACGATTCGAAGCTTACATTGATACAACTGATGTCGACTTGTGGATTGTAATCAAAGATGGTTTTCAGCATCCGATGGATGATGGTACTCTAAAAGCTCGAAATGATTTTGATGATGCTGAAATGAAATATTATCAAAGAGAAAAGAATTCTTATGGTAGTCTTACAATGTCATTACCGACTGAGTTATTGCATCAGTTCAGATCATGCAAAACTTTAAAGACATTATGGGATACTTTGGAATCCAGATTTGAAGGCAACGATCAATACAAGAAGAGTAAACAAAAGGTTCTAAATTAAGAATTTGATAATTTTTGACATTATCCAGATGAATGTGTTATTTCTTTGGTATCGAGGTTTGCTCATCTGATGAGTGAAATGGGTGTTATGAGTATCAAGAAATCTGATGAAGAATTGAAAGAAAAACTTCCGGAAGCTTTACCTAGAAAGTTTGAAAATTATTTTATGCTTCTTACACAGGAAAAAGAATTTTCAAGTCTAACATTTCATGAGCTGACAGGGAAGTTGCAAGCCAGAGAGCTCGAAATGTCAACTACAAACAAAATTCCAGCTCAAGTCCATAATCTAGAGTTGTATTACGGTCAAAATTCTGTAACAGTGAATGCTAAACCAAAACCAAGTGCCAGTTCTACACCACTAACAACTTTTCTAGCTGGTAATGGGTCAAGTTTTAAGGATTCTTTACATGGTTATTTGGAAGGTTATACTTTCACTATTCTAGTTCAAGCAAGTCAGAGTGCTTTGTCTGCTAAATCTACTCAGGATTATATGGCGCTGATTTCTGCTTTAGTTTCATCATATTATGGTATTATTATTGGAAGTGTTGGTAATTCATAATTAGTGGAAGAGGATTATGATCAGATAGATCCAAACACTGTGGAGGAAATGGATTTAAATTGGCAATTTGCGATGTTGGTTAGACGGTCTAAGAAGTTTCTGAAGCGAACAGGGAAAAAATATCTGAATTCTGGAGGAAGAATCAGGCTTGATAAATCAAAGGTTAAATGTTTTAATTGTTCTAAGTTTGGACATTTTTCTCGAGAGTGTAAACAACCAAAATGTGGTCAATTCAATGCTGGTAACAATGCTCAACCTTCTAAGGTTCCCGAAAGCAGTTCAGATCCAAAAGCATTGGTTACTTAAGTTGATGAAGGATATGACTAGGGTAGAGTGTTTTCCAATGAATCAAAATTTATGATTAAAGTTTATCAGATTGATGGAAGTATAATAGATTCTGATTCAGATACAAGTATGAATCAGTTTGTGAACTTTATACGAAGAAAGACAAAGATTTTGCTCAGTTGGTTAAAGGACATGGTTTGTTTAAATAATATTTGGAAGTGTATAATAAGAAGGCTGAAGATGTTGCCAAAAGGGAATTAAAATATCAATATGATAACACAGACATTGTTTCTATAATTTAAAAGTTAACTGCAAAAAAATGAACTTTTAATAAAAGATGTTACAAAATGGGAAAGAAGCAAAAGAACTTGAAGAAGTATTTGATGACTTTTTGCAAAATCCAAGAATAAGATAGATGTGCTTAACAAGACAATTGATGAACTTGCTAAACATATGGCGCTTCTTCATAAGAAAAAAGATGACTTAATCCATAATTATTAAACACCAAGAAGCAAGTACTAACTGGCTTGAAACTAAAACAAAGTTGACTGATGAAAATAAACTTCTAAAACAAAATGTTGAAGTATATAAGGAAAAGTGGCAAAAGGTCACTGAGGATGTCTTGAAGGCTCATGATCATTTGATTAGAGAGAAATCAGTAAAGAATAAAGCGTCAAAAAAGTTTACCGCTTCTCAAAATGAATTGGCTGGAGTTCAAGGTTATATATCTGCCATCAAGATTGAGAATTTAGATTTGAAGCGTCAGTTACACAATCTGAAGATTTCGCATTCGTTTATAAGTTATTTGTGTAATGATGCCAATTTCAAGAAAGTGTTTGGTGGAGAAGAACTCAATCAAATTTCTCCCCAGGTGGTGTAGACTGATGCTATTTTTGAATTACACCCTTCTAGTGAAAAGAATGATTATTCTGAATTTGCTGCTGAAAAGCCTGCAAAGAAGAAAAGTAAAAATTCAAAGCAATTTAACAAGAAGATTGAGAAAGGGAAAAAATTGTCTAACAAATCAAAGACTATGTTTGTTTCTGGAAGCACATTATTAGATGGCGAACAAATTTCTAATGATAAGGTGATTGTGAAAGATGCGAAGAGACTTGAAGAAGAAAAGATTGCTGCTAACCTGGTTGAAATCTAGTAATTTGAAAGGAATTAAAGCTTCACTTACTTAAATTGCTAACACAGGAGAATTTGGTTCTCAAGTAGAAATTTCTAAGTTACCAGGTTATCAGAGAATAGGGTTGGGTTATGAGAAAACTAAGGTTGAAGTGAAAGCATTAAAGAAAAATCCAAAGAATTTGAAGAAAGTAAACCTCAAACAAGTTAAGAAAGATGTTTTTAATGCTGACAAGGTTCAAGCTGAGAGGTCATATAAGCTTAAAGGCTCTAAGCAAATTTTTTCTGGTAAAGAGTTTCCGTTACATTGCATTGAAACTAGCAAAATTGCTCAAGTCTTTGTGGTGGAGGATGGTGGTCAGCCCAGAAAGAAGGTTTTCTCTAACTAATCTTGAGTTGGACAAAAATCGCAAAGACAATCTTCTTCTGGATCGAATTCGACTCCACGAAGTCCTACTTCTAAATGGGTTCATGATCATCGGTTTCAGGTCCATTATGATTTTTTGATTATATTGATTCTGATGGTTTGTGTGCAGCTGTATGGGGTGCTAAAAAGAAGAACATAGTCAATCGTCTGTGCTATCAATGTCGATGAAAAGGTCACATGGCATAAGATTGTCCTGATAATTTTCATTCATCAAGAGGAATAGGAAAAATATTATCTGTTGGTAAAGCAGTCAAATTCTTTGAACAAAATGGCAGAGTTTTTATTGAACCAACACCTATAAGTTTTCAATAAAAAAGAAAACAGTTTTCTAAATCTAAATTTGATAAAAATATAGGTGGTGCCTCCACTTCCAAAGTGGTTGGTTCATTAAAAGTTGAATTACCACAGATGCAATGGAAACCTAAAGTGGTTTTAAAAGGCAATCAAGGCAATAGACGACCAGAAGCTATATGCTTCGGGTAATTTGAAAACTAATGTCTTTGTCTAGTGTGTGCAGGTATGTCAAGAAGACCTGTAGGCGATTGAAAAGTTGCTGATTGTGGCATTTCCTACTTAACTTATACTTCAAAGATTTGATATCTCAAAATGATTTTCCAAATTCAAAACTGAATGGTATCTATGTCGGTTGATCAATTTTATTTATTTACTGTTTCGTTTTTAGTTTAGGTGGAGAAAATTAAAAAGCCAAAAACAGTGTCTTTGCATTTGTAAAATGAAAAATCTAAAAATAGAGTTTTTCATTATAGGGGGAGAAAATCGTAATGCAAAATATAAAAAAAATGAAACAAATGAAAAATTAAGAAATTGATCATTGGGATAATGATGGTACATTGGCTAACGTATCTGGCTCATGGATAGAGTAGATGAATAGCCATAAGACCATTTGTTTGATGTGCTACACGACTCGGCAAATCAGAATGTATACGAATGTGATATACATTAAAAATGCTATGATTGACCTAGTGGACAACATCTTGAAGCATATCTCATGATATAAAAAGATATGTGAAAAAGAAAATGAGAAGTCACTGTGTATACATGTGTTCATTTTGCTAAAATTTTAAACTTGTTAAATTTTCTTTATTTTATCAAATGATCGAACTATCTATGCGTATACGTGAGTATCGAGCTGATAGTTGTTCATTTGAGGTTCTGCTTTATTTTTCTTGGTGCTTCGTATAATTCACCAGACTTTCTCTGCGTATCCACAAGACCGACCCAATTGTTGTTGAATTATACAATTTCAACTTGTTTTATTTTTCTTATTTTGTTAAATCCGATGCCTTATCTGCATATCAAAAGATCTACCTTAAGGTAGACGATTTATCGTTCTTATTTGTTTTTGCAAGAAACAGAGTTGGTGACATCATGAATTCAAAACACAATGTGTTAAACACAAGTTTAATCACACGAGAAAAAAGAAAAATGTCTGAGTATGACTGATAGTGTGGGGTTCACTGGTCAAAGCAACTTAATAATACCTTATTAAATCATATGTTATGAGTATGATTATGCCAGAGCCTAAGATAGATAAATTATACCAGCAATCGACATGGCTTATGTGCTGAAGTAGTTGAAATTGAAGTGTAGTTCAATGTGTTGTGTCTAATATGATCCCACATAGTGGTCTTTCTCAAATAAAAAATAGAGTTCAATTATGTATTGTCTTTATGTTTCATATATAGGGAAAATCCAAAAAAGATTTTAAGTATGTTTTGATATTAACTTTCTAAAAGTCAAAAAGATTTTATTTCTTGTTTCTGAAGATGTAGGTTAGAAGAAGTGACTCAAGAATGGTCAAAGGGAGAGTATGTTAGAAGATACATAAGCTCCATTTTCAAGTGGTCCAGTGATGTGATCTTGTTCCATCCATGCAAGCTCTACTGCAACTGATTTCAAGTTTCAAAGTTGATGATCAAGTATCATCCGAGGGGGAGTTTTGAAGATCAACTTTTGAAGATTTGAAGACTATAAAAGTTGACAGTTACATCATACGACAAGGGGGAGTTTGTTAGTACATAGTGCGTGTGTGTCATATGATGTATCGAGTCTTGATGTAATAGTTGCTAGAGTGATTGGAATGAGTCAATGTATTTGTGAGTGGTGAATGAGAGCGACCGAATGAGTGGCGAATGACCGCCGAAATGAGTCTTCGGTGGGCATCTCATTCAGTGGACAAGTTATCTATATTTAGCAACCTCATTCGGCTCATTTAGAACTTTTGGCAGTTGAGTTTCATTCAGTGACTATTATGTGAGTTTGTATTCATTCTGTGGAAATAAACTCAACCTTATATTTACTGTTTTGTTCATCTTCTACACTTGAAACACTGAACAAGGTCAGCTTAGGGCTATTACAGAATTACAGGTTTATTTTTTTTTTGGTTTTGTAGGTTTTTTAAAACAGTTTTTCAAATGGGGAGTCATAAAAACCAGAATCATCTCCATAACTAAAGAATTTATCTTGACGCTAAGACCTGTTTGACTCAGCGGAATGAAATGTACATGAACTTTTACTGCTTTATGGTGTAGCATCAAATATGCATGAAGACTCTTTAATAGAAACCTTATCATGTGCAAATAAAGGAGAAACTATTTTCTTCCAAACATGAGACTTCTTATCTGATAACACCTTCTATTATACCATTTTATCAGCTTTCAACACCTTCTTGTTGGTATTATTCAATTGTAAACTCGTAGAGCGTCGGATCTAGTGATTTGTACACCGAAATTGAACCGAAAGTTAACCCGAACTCAAGAACACGAAAATGTAAATAAAACTCAGTTTATAGCTCAAATGGGATTAATGATTACATGAATACACTCGTTAAAAGGTTCTAAACATGATCCTAACAATGATTCTCTCAGATTTCAAGACAAAAACCTCCTCCCTCTAGAAATGTACTCAGGAAAACGGTTATGGAGAGTTTGGTTCGTGTCTATCTACTTTCACGAACTCAACATCCAAATATATATGGATTTCCAGTTCGTTGCCCACTTTGTTTACCAGTTTGTTGGCTCCCAGGTTCACTTCGTTGAATGCTCCACTTCGCATGCTGATTTGTTAATAATGGATTCATAAGCAACTTATATTTTTCTATTCCAAACCCTTAACAATTGGATAATGACACTATCTACCCTCTAACAAGATTTAACCAATCTAACTACACATCACTAACGGTGATAACTGAATACATCACACGTCACACAGAAAATGCTCTAACAAACTCCCCTTTAATGTGTGTTGTATCAGATCTTCAAACTCTTTGAATCTGTTGTTAGTTGATGTAGGGTAGGCATGGCGGGAACATGACTGTGTCAACTGACCACTTGTGAAAGATATTTCAATAGCTCCCCCTTCACAATGCTTGTGAATCAATCTTGTTACCTGTAATTTTAGAAGACAGAAACGCAGTTTTCCATTTTCAAGCCAACATAAGTTAATCTCGGGCACAAATCATCCTTTGGAGATCCAAGATGTATGTTTTGAAAATTTGTTTTTCGTATCTTGTGTCGATCAATCGAAAACAAACAAGAAATAAAATCTTTTTGGCTTTTACAAAGTTTATGCTAAAACACGCCAAAATCTTTTTGATTTTTCTGAAATGAAAAATAAAATGCAATACAGAATCGAACTCTATTTTTAATTTTGCAAGAAAGATCACAACGTGAGATCATATAAGACATAACACATCTAGCACATTTCAATTCGGCCTTAATCGGAATGCAAGTCCAAGATAATCGCAAATACAACATTTATGTTTATTTCAGAACGAACCAATCAGCTTTATCATTTTCAGATATGTTTAAGGTAATATTATCATGCACTGATAACTCGCCCCCCACTCTATCAGAAATACTGGCAATCAGGTCGGTCTTGTGGACACGCAGAGAAAGCCTAAGTATTTGAGAAAATAAGAAAGAAAAACAAGTTGAAGTTGTATAATTCAACAACAATCAGGTCGGCCTTATGGGCACGTAGAGAAAGTCCGATGAATTATACGAAACACCAAAGAAAATATAGCAGAACATCAAACGAACAATAATCAGGTCGATCTTTCGATACGCAGAGAAAGTCCGATCATTTGAGAAAATAAAGAAAATCAAACAAGTTTAAATCTTTCAGAATGAAAAAACGCATTCATCAGGATATCTCTTATTTTATTTTTGTCTGAATCATCACACATCATTCATAAAGAAGCAAATAACCAAAGATCATCAGGCAAGCTTTATGTTTATATCTTACTTGTAGATATCAGATTAGTCATGCACATTCGTAGATTATACAAGTACCTACAGCCTTTAGACTTAATCTATCCATGGCAGATAATGTATATGTTTATGTACTATCATTTCTCGCTTTTGTCAGATCAATTTCTCATTTTTTTCATTTTTTAAATATTTTTCATAATTTCTCCCCCTAAAACTCAACAAACTCTATTTTTTGAATTTTCTAAATTCTTCTCCCACTAAAAATATGAACGAAAGAAAATAAATAAGAAAAATGAAAATGATCGATCAACACTTGACACGTTTTTGAAAATGATATTGATATTTTTAAAAAATAATTTTTCAAAGATAGGAACGATCATTTTAACTTAAAATAAGCACAAGTATTCCACTGTTAGCAATCTTTTAACCACTAACATGTATTCTTGAAATACCTGCAAACACTAGAAAATAATAAGTTTGTAAACCCCCGACCTACATCCAAATTTGTGGTAGGTCGTCCAGTGTCTTGAATTAAATCAGTGTTGGCCATGGAGACAATCTTAGGTCTCCATACCATTTTAGGTTTTGAATTTTCGAATGAATCATTCTGGACTGATGAACGACAGTTAGGACTGCTACCTTTAGAATCAGAAACAACTTTTTGCTCTAAAACTTTTTACTCTTGGGCATTGGTTCATTGAAAATTATGCCTACTGGATTTACAAATTTTGAATTTTTGGCATAAGATGATGAATTGTTAACATTTGTAGAACAAGTATTAGCAAAATGTCCTTGTTTACGACAAGTGTAACAACGTCGATGACCAGATTTATCAGTCGATCCATCATCAAACATAATTAGAATTACAGGTTTAGTTTTCTTTGGTTATGTAGATTTTTGAAAACATTTTTCAAATGGAGGATCATAAAAACCTGAATCATCTCCATAACCGAATAATTTATCCTTACGATAAAACCTGTTTGATTTAGCAGATTTAAATGAATTTGAACGTTTACCGCCTTTTGGTGTAGCATCAGATATGCATGAAGATTCTTTAGTAGAAACCTTGTTATCTGTAGATGTAGAAGACACTTTCTTCTTCCAAACTTGAGGTTTCTTATCTAGTAACACCTTCTACTACTTCTTTTCAGCTTTAAACACCTTTGTGTTGATTTTTTTCATTTTGACATCAACAATCTTAGACTTGTTTTCATCGGCATCAACCATTCCATGCTTAAGATAATCTTTCACAATATGACCTTGTGATGTTAGTCTAGAAAATTCATTCTTGATAGCCTTCACACATTCTTCTTTAAATCTCACAAGTTCAGAACACTTTGTGCATGATGAAGACACATCCTTTTGAATTTCTGCTATGAAACCATCACTAGCTTTATTTTTCCATTTTCCACTTCTTTTGTTAGGTTACTATTTTCTTTAATTTCTCAATCTCTTCTTTATTTTACCATTTTCCATTTCTTTTGTTAAATTACTATTGAGTTGGTTTAAGCCCCGAACAAAAAACCTCTGGCGAATGAAAAAGATGGTGTGATCTTCTCAAAATAACACCAAATCGAAAACGGATTGTTGCAATCGCTTCGTATCATCAAAACAAACTTGTAGATACCAACATTACACGAAATGCTTGAGAATTTCAGAAATCACCATGGATGATGATAAAGAACACATGAAACTCACTATGATTTTTCGAATCTGGCTAAATCTCAAGAAAATTGAATTCGGTAACTGGTAATAGATGTGTGACACCCACTCCCAGACTTGAAACAAGGAGGGGTCACGCATCGGATTTACTCATGAACACGTGGCACAACAGAGATAAGCAGCGGAAATTTTAAGACTTTTATTTATTATAAAGCCAAGTATGTAAAGTAATTGAGATAATTTACAATCTATCTATATAGCGACTAACTATATCCGTCTTTATTTATCTACAACTACCCAGCATGCTCATCAGCTTCCTCTATATCTTGCCCGATCAATCTCTTATCACGAGGGCTCCGCCCTTGCTCCCAGACGTCTCACCTATACCTGACATACATATGGTTTTGGGAAAGGTCAGCTTATGCTGGTGAGTTCTACATATTAAAAACTTTACCTCGTTCGTTAGGTTAAAACCTTTGGACCTGCAAAATCCCTTTTTACAAACATTTAATAAGTATAACACATAACAAAGTCATACATAACATAACATCATAATCAAACACGTTTCTCTAGAAAACACATATACCTAACTAACCTTCCTTCCTTATGCCCTGAATTCCACATACTCTATACCTTCCCGGTTTCAAATACTGCTCAGGTGACTTCATCTGGAAGCTCCAACCTCAGTATCGACAACCGTCCTATTCCTTCTAGTTTCAAATACTGCTCAGGTGACTTCATCTGGAAGCCCCAACCTTAGTACCGACAACCGTTCTACATTCCGTCCTTCCAGTTTCAAATACTGCTCAGGTGACTTCATCTGGAAACCCCCAACCTCAGTACCGACAATTGTTCTCGTAACCTTAACTCTTAAGACGTTCTATTTTATCGAACATCTCCTTAACCACCACAGTACTACTACCCGCCCCTAGTTAGATATCCAGATGTCTTAGGTGTGCTAATAAACATGATAATGTACTCATATACTGCAACAAGTGAACATTCCCCAATTTACATAGGTGTATGTATACAGGATGTACCAGCGGCGTATCCTCCACACTTTTGATATACTGGGTAAGTATACTACCATGCTTGTATACAGGATGTACCAACAGCGTATCCATCACATAATAATATAGCAAATGCATCACTTGTTCTCATATAATCCTACATTCTCACTTGTGCGTTTATTAACAAACCCTTATCATTTGGATACCTAGTTTCAAAGAAAATATAGCACATAACCCTAATAATCATTTCATATGCATTATTCTATCATAATCATTTCATATACATTACTAACACGTATAACCATTCAAAAGCATGTTCATAACATAACACGTATCACTTAAAACAGTTCATCAATTTATCAGTTAAATAACTAAACTTTCAGATAAAAGAATTTGAATGTATTTTCATAATATAGTATGTATATCAGTCCGAAAACATTAAAGCGTGTAAAACACTTAAAAGTAGGCTCACAGAACTCACCTTATCTATTTACTCGTTAAACTCGGACAGAACCTTCAACCGAATCCTGGGTTAACCTAATTCGCGTATCGTATGACAACAATGCAATGTTTTGCATTATAAACACTTCCTATGTTTATTTAAATTTTATATTCTTAATAGTTTCTAATTATTAAGGTTTACTTCTTTTAAGGTCAAAATGACCAAAATGCCCTTATAGGCATAATTTCCCTTTTTAATATGAAGACGGGTATTTCTATAAATAAAAGCTCACCCCGAGCGCCCAGTTAGGTATGCCAGGTCCCAGTTGGGATTTATGCGACACCCCCGCTTTGCCAGAAACCCCAGTGTATAGGCGCTTACCCTTCCGGCCCGCATGAACTTCTAAATATCCGATTAACTCGGCATTTTAAATTATTTATCATTTATCCATTTTAACTTCATGTATACTTATTATATATATAAATATAGTTCAACACCAAAAATCAAGTCCCGATACTGTAACCCTTGTGCCTAAACGATTATCCGAGCTGGAAATTTTAAATGAAAAATATTAAAAAATTTCAGAGTTTCAATTTGAGGCGGTACGCCTAGGATTAGGAAATCCTAGGCGGTACGCGACCCGTATGGTAAACGGGTCGGGTTGTGGCACCCATCGGATCTTCGCATACCCGCTACCTCAAAATCCGGGCGGTACGCCCCAAATGAGATATTTTGGGGTGGTACGCCTCGATTCCAGTTCGTTAAAAACTAGGAATTTGGCCTTTATAGCCATTACACACTTGTGATTCTCTGCATATCCGACCAGAAACTCCTCATTGTTGTCCCAGAGCTCTACTGCCACCACTTTCTAGCCTTAATTAGGAGCATTGTGGAAGGTTTGATCATCAAAGGTAAACTTTTCTAATCACCATTTCCATATCAAGGCTACCTATTGCTTGGTTACTCATTAACTCAGTGGTGTGAGCATACTTGGGAGATGATTGAGGTGTGTAGAAACTGAATCCAAGAATAATCAAGGTAAGGATATCTTGATTTTGGGTTAAGGAAGTTATTTAAGGTTTCTTTATGATCATACTCTCATAATATGATCATGGATCATACATGCAGCCCCAAATCTGTCCTTAAGAGCTTGATTGAAGACCTAAGGGAGCAAGGAAATCTGGAAGCTTGATTGTACAAGGGAATCTCCACAAGGTACAATCCATCTATGCATGCATGTTGATTTTTCCTATAATTGGAAACATTTAATGAATGGATGAACAAACCCAGATTTCATCAGTGATTATAATGTGGAAATAAGTTATTGAGTCACAAGAATTCTGTCTTTAATAACATTTGTATGAAACGGGGTTCGAATTGATGAAACTTACCATAAATGGAAAGCTCGGGAAGTTGAGGTTATGTTTTAAAAAGGTATATAGACCACAAATGAACTGCTGAACAACCCCAATATGGTATACTACTGATTCCCCAAATGATTCTGGCCCAAAAACGACAATATGTAAAAATGGCACTAAAAGACAAAATAGTCGGGCCAGGCAGGGGCGTACCGCCCACCATCTCTGCATGCAGAGCGGTACGCCCAGGAATGCAAAACAGAATCCGGACCTTTAGATTACAGCGTACCGCCCTGTTGTTGATCCTACTAAGCGGTACGCCCGAAACTGAAATCTGGAAATCAGACTACCATTTGACGCGTACCGCCCAGAAATGTAAATTTCCAGGCGGTACGCCTATGAAGGAAAATGACAGAATGTTTGGTCAATTTTGAGGTGAACCAAAAACTTAGCCGGTTGATCTGGAGACTGTAATTCATGGTACTTTGAACCTAAGCTGGTTTATGGACATGTTAGCATTGCATATGACTTGTATATACATAATGGTTCCGATAGGTTGCTAAAAACTGAAGATAGGATATTCTAGTGAATCTTGTATTGCAACCTTTACTGAACTCTGTTTCTGACTTCATTGTTGTGAGTCCTCTGACTTTCTTCATTAGTTAACTGTTTGAGATCACATGTTTGTTCTGATGTATCTGTTATATCTGTTATGCTTATCTTGTCGAACACTGTGAGTCAGAATGCCCTGTGTGCGTCATTAGAGACTTTCTGGTCATTAAGGTTGAGACCACTAGACATATAAGGGATTATAGTGGCCGATATAGTTGAACGATCCATATTCACCCGGATCCTCTAGTATTAAGTTACTAGGGGGAATATGTACTTATATGTTGAACTTAAAAACTACTCATAGAGGGCGTATGGCTACACGCAACGTGCCCGTAGAGTATCTGAGTGTTGACCTTGGGTGCGGCATGATAAATTCTTAATCTGTATGTGTTGAAAACTGTTAATGTGATGATGGTATTTACGACTCACCAACAACGTATGTTGTTGACTTTGTGTAATTGACTTATGTTGCAGGTAAGCAAGTGTAGGTGTGGACCTAATCTGAGTATGGACTTTCCGATGGTTGTTGTCACTATGAATAGGGCTCTGTATGATAAACAAATGACGTTTGTTTCCGAGGACCTGTTATGACTATGTTTCTTTTGTTATAATGTATCTTTCGTTTGTTCAGTCCTGGGTCATATCCGGTGACTATCGATTCTATAGGTCGGCTAGGAGGTGCTTAGTGCATCCTCATTTAGAGTCGACCTAGAGTTTCACTGTGAGGACTGGATGTCCGTTATGTATGATTATGTGTTTATTATTTATTTGGTGCCTCGGGAACTGATACGGACAACCGGTCCCACACCCTCCCCCGCATCTGGCAGGGGGCGGCGGAGGGGGGGGGGTGTGACAGGTTGGTATCAGAGCCAAAGGTTCCAGCAAATTAGGCGTTCTTAGAGCCTCTAAGCTTGAACCTAGTTGGACCTCTAAGTATTGCATGAACCAATTTGTGATCTAGGCTGAAAATTTGTATGTTAGAAGTAATCGAGGTTTAGTGTAAGGTCGGTAGAAGTTACAGCCTTGCAAACTGCCATTCCTACCCACAGGTGCACTAAGACTCGGTGAACCCTAACAAACACATTAATGCTAATGGTCTTCCTTGATAAGTGTTAACCTAAGTTAAAACTGGTATATTAGATTACTCATAACATGATGTAAGGTCGGTAGCAATTGCAGAAAGTGCACGCTGTCATTGTTACCCACAGGTACCTCATGATATGATGAGTCTAATAGACACGTGGATACCGATGGTTATTTTATGTGTACACTAGTGAAAGCAATGGATGGAATTTAGCATGAAATAAGTTGAAGAAATTTTAGGAGTGCACGGAAATGTTTGTATAAATATATATATTCCATTGTATATTAAAATTACATTCACAGGTACCTCCGAGAAAGATGTGGAACTTTACAAAATCTTCAAAATCCGGCAGCAAGAACAGTGGAAGCAGCAAAAGTAGCAGGAACAAGAAAGATGAAGGTGGACCAAGTCAACCCGTACCACCGATGAGCCCTGACCTTTCGGGATACTTTACCGCGCCCACCCAGAAGAAGACTCCATCACCGGCGGCATCGACTATGGACGTACCAAAGCCTCCTAAGAAAAGAAGTACCAAACCAAGGATGTCGGTGCGTCCAAGCCACACCATTCACATTGCACCATCGGAATGGAACGCTCGTGATGTAGGGACGGATCAAGAAGACCCAGAGGAGGAGCCTGAAGAAGATGCCGACGAGACCATTCCACAAGTAGTAATTGCAGTGTCAGCAGGACACACGGTGAGCTACCACTCAGAACATCATTCCCAACATGTGTTTGCCTCCCTAGCTTATGCAGCAGATGTCGAAGAAGGACCCGAGGAATCGGTTCCTATGCAACAGGATCCCATGACAACTTTTTCTCAAATGGGAAATCTGGTGGATGTCCCAATACATGATCCTATTGCAGCCTTGGCAAACGACATCAGGGACCCGTACGTAGCAGCTATGATGCAGAGCCAGAGCACTCAACCAGTGTCTGAACATTACAGCTTTCCCCAGTTGCTAAGGTCTAACAGCCAACCCCCGTCTGCTTACCAACAGCCACCTGCGTATCACCAGAACTCATCTTTTCAGCAGCCACATGGGTTCCAACAGCCTATTATGTATCCGACTCCTATTCAGGAACCCTATGCCACGGGTATGCCGTATTACCCACCACAGCCATCGTATTATCCGCCACAACCATATCAGTACTCGACTTCCCCACCGATGCAGCAGTCCTACATGCCTTTTCCGCCTTCTTCCTACCCATATGCTCCATATGGACCCTATCAGGACCTACCAAGATCATCTTATTCAGGACCAGGTCCAGTCTTTGCCCCAACCCCGTATGCGGATAACTCAGGACCAAACTCTCTAGTAATTGAAGCCCTCAGAGAAGAACACAAGGCTCTAACCAAAAGACTGGAGAAACAATTGAAGAAGGAAAAGAAAATGGCGGAAGAAGCTAAGAAGGTGTCATCTCACATCAAACATCTCACATCATTTGGAAGACGCAAGGACTAGAAACAAGGAGAATAGCAGGAACTGTGATGGCTAAAATTTCGTGTGTTGTGTTCAATAAAGTAGTATGTTATGTATTGTGTGTCGTTTTGTGAAACTTTGTTTGAGTATGGTTTGTGTGTGTGCCTTGCTTTGTAAAGCGGTTGAACCGCTAACACGTTTGTGTGATCATTGTGGAATAAATGTTTGTTTGATGTTATCTATAATATTTGGGTATTATAGTAATATTAAGTCAGAATACATAGTGATTTTAGGAGGTTTGGCTCAATAGACCACCCCTAAGTACTTGTGTGTATGTGATTTCACTCTGATCATAGTCATAACATGGTAAAATATGTCGGTAACCACAAGATGGTGATCCGGAAAGCCCAAAGGAGTGCAACAACCCAATGTTTATAACGTTCCTTATGACACTAGATTGTGTAAAGGAATATAAACTCTGATTACAAATACCTGTCAACTAAGTCAAATGTATGTTAATCTGTCAATCTGGTATTGCTTTCAGCAAAATGTCGAAAGCGGGAACGAGCAAAACTCGTCAAGATGATTATGATGAGGAAGATGATCGTGATGATCACTCCGTTCACAGTAAGGTGAGAGAACCTCTCACGTCTGAACAACTGAGACAACGGGAGCAGGAGGAAAGACTCCAGGAGCTTATAGCTCAAGGAAT
Source organism: Deinandra increscens subsp. villosa (assembly GCA_039602395.1). Lineage (NCBI taxonomy): Eukaryota > Viridiplantae > Streptophyta > Magnoliopsida > Asterales > Asteraceae > Deinandra > Deinandra increscens. Next base: position 4,335 of record JBCNJP010002848.1, on the reverse strand, counting down.
CTCTAAAGCGTTGCTCTCGTTGGTTGCTAAGGAGAAAAGGCAAGGAAAGACGCACGTGGGTTCAGAAAGATCTAGCGAATCACCAAGAAGCAAAACTGCCATCCCCGGATCCAAAGGGTCTGCAAGGTCTCGATCACGAACAGTTGAGTCTCGAGCTGAATCATCAGCTCACAGTAAGAGTAGGACTCGTCAGAGTCGCAGTCATGATCATGAAGATCGTCCGAAACGCTCCAGAAAAAGATCTAGGAGTAAAGAACGTAAGATAGAGAATGAAGAGAAAAGAGGATGTTCCTACAAGACCTATATGGCCTGTAAACCCAGTATATTCAGAGGAGATAAGGGAGCCACTGATGCCCTTAATTGGTTGGAGGAAACTGAAGCAGCTTTGGATATTAGTGATTGTGCTACCAAGGATATGGTGAAATTTGCATCCCAATCCTTCAAGGGAGCAGCATTGAATTGGCGGAAAGTGGAGTTAAGTCGACTTGGGAAGAAGAATGCTTATCGCATGAGTTGGAAAGCTTTTCGCGCGATGGTCATGGAAAAGTTCATTCCAGAAAATGAAGCAGAGAGACTAGAGAATGAATTTATTAACCTAAGAATGAACGGAACTGATTACATGATCTACATCAATAAATTTAATGAGTTGTTGAATCTGGTACCCCACATGGCAGGGTCAGAAACATCCAAGGTCAGGAGGTTTGTATGGGGACTAAGCCCTGAAATAAGGGCAGACGTGAGATCTGCACCTAGTACCTTGGCATCTGATATAAGCTTGACGGATACTCTGGCCGATGAATGGATCACTACAGTTGGAATTAAAGTGGACATTTCTGGAAACAAGAGAAAGTTCAGTGACAGGGGGCGGGATAATAGGAGAGGTAAATTTGGAAGAAATGACCAAGGAAGAAGAAATGGCGACAGGGATTTCAGGAGACCACCGGCAGATAATTGTAAAAATTGTGGAAAGGCGGGGCACACGCATCAGCAGTGCAGAGCACCAGTGGTCTGCTTCTACTGTAAAGATAAAGGACATAGATGCCTGAAATGTCCGCAAAGGAAGAACGGAAAAGATGATAAGAATAAAAGGCACTGGAACTTCGAAAGGTAAACCCCGACTCTATATCATGACAGCCGAAGAGGCACGTGTGAATGACGACGTGATCTCCGGTATGTTTTCTGTTAATAACATGATTGTTAGCATTCTATTTGATTCTGGTGCCAATAGAAGTTTTATATCCTCTGCATGTGTACCTAGACTAAAATGTACGACACATAAGTTAGATACACCCTATATTGTAGAAACTGCTAATGGCCAAAGGACTAGTATCTCCAAAGTAATTAAGGATTGCCGTTTAGAACATGAGAACACCTCTTTTGATCTAGAACTTCTTCCCATGGAATTAAGTGAATTCGACATCGTGCTCGGAATGGATTGGCTCACGTGACATCAGGCAAAGATTCGTTGTGCCGAAAAGGTGTTGGAATTGAAGTCTGCGGACGACAAGATTCACACAATCATTGGAGATAGGAAGACAAAACCAATGAGGATAATCTCCAGATTGAAAACGGGAAAGTGTATTCGCAAAGGTGATCAAGCATATCTAGCAAATCTGGTTGAGGCACCCCGAGAAAAGAAATTGGAAGAGGTACCCATAGTCTCGGAATATCCGAATGTTTTTCCTGATGAACTACCTGGATTGCCCCCAAAACGACAAGTGGAATTTCAAATCGAACTTGCACCTGGAACATCTCCGATAGCAAAAGCACCTTACCGACTTGCACCCTCAGAAATGCAAGAATTAAAGAATCAACTTCAGGAATTACTTGATAAAGGTTTCATTAGACCTAGCTCATCACCGTGGGGAGCACCTGTTTTGGTAAAAAATTCACAAAGGAATTTCGTATTCCAAACTTAGAATGTGAGGTAGTGTGCTTGTCAATATGCTCGAAATGTAAAGCTGAACACAAGGATGTAACGAGGGAAAAATCCAGGATTCTTCGAGTTGCCTCTAGGAATCCTAGCAAAAAAACTTGGGAGCCGGCCTGAAGGGCCCGCTACCACACAGTTTTATTGATAGGAAACTGAAAATTACAAGTGTTTTGGAGGTTTGATCGATCAGGCTAAGTGTTACAGAGATCGTATGCTATCAGAGCTAATGTGTGAATGAGTTGTGTGTTCCTACTGATCGAATCCTCGATTTATATAACGAATACAATGCTAACAAACTTTCCGGGATTCCCGGGATCCTACTATCCAACTAATTCGACCGTTAAGGGCCTCTTCGTTCACTTGGTCCACGATCTTCTTTAGTTGGGGCGTAAGTTTCGGAGGTAGTTGATGACTTCATCGAAACCTGGTCAAATAAACACGTGGCAAATATGAGGCTTAGTTAAAAATAAATAAATCAGGATACCTGGATAAATGGGATTCCCAGACGTTAATGAGATTCCTGCACTGTGTGAGCTTCCTGCGAGCATCCTGAAAATACACCCTCAACAATTGCCCCTTGAATTTCAACAGATGTGGATAAGCTCGACATCTGTTCAAATTCAAAAAGATGCCTTTTTCACGGCGTGAAAACGGTAAAAGCAGTTGAGATGGGACAGTTTTCTCGGCGCCCCATGGTAATCATGACTTTTTCTTTAAATAGGAGGTTTCACCAAGAGATTCTCACCGTCTTCTTCACATAACCTCTCGAGCTTCTCCGATTATTCCAGGTCAGTCCCTTTTCTTCGTCTTCTCGTTTTCTTCTCGTCTTTCGGCCATGGCCAAGAAAATCACACGTTCGTCTTTGTCGTTGATCTCTCCGGTTGTCGAAGATTTCCATGATCAGGGGTACATCATCCCCTGTGAGGAAGAAACTTGTACCTTCGACAATCGCGACATTCTCGAGTTGAAGAATTCCGGCATCTTTCCGCCAGAAACTGTTTTCCGACCTTTCGATTCCCTTACGAAGTCCGATTTCATGTCCACAACTTGGGTTTGTTTCATGTACTACCCTTTTTCGCTCGGAATGACATTCCCCTTTCCAGAGCTCGTCACTCAGTTTTTCAAAACCACCCGGCTTTCTTACTCCCAAACCATGCCGATGGTCTGGAGAATCTTGTATTCTCTGGATCAGTTGAACCAAACCAGGAATCTCGACATTGGGATTCCTGAGATCTGTGAAGCATATAAGTTAAGAACCCATGGTTGTAGCCGGTTTGTTCTCCAGGCTCGTACCTCCACCTCCCAGTTGATTCCCCGAGCTTCCCACAATGACCATGACTGGAAGAAGCGTTTTTTCTTCGTCAAACGAGACTCGATTTCTGGGGGGACGGAGTTGCCGTTAAAGTGGGTTGAGAAGGGTAGGATATTGATGTTTCTTGTTGTTGCTGATTTTCCGATATGTGTTTAACTTTTCTGTTGTTTTCTTTTTTGCAGCACCCAAGTTTGAGAGTCTCATCAAGAAGCAGCCTGATTTCAAGAAGCTCGAAGCAATTTACCAGATTCCTGCCAGCGAGAGAGCCCTAGTTCTTGAAGCAACAGCTAGCGAAAACAGCTATTCAGCCAACCACACTCCCGCCATGTCTGGTAAGTCTTCGTAGGATTCTGAATTGTTTACTTATTCGAGCACCCTGGATACTAATAACCTGTTTCTGTCTGCAGCTCCCAAATCCAGCGCCTCATTTTCCCTGAAGGATCTAGCAATTTTTTTTTTGTTTGCTTTTACTTGGTTAGGTTCATATTGCTCATATACTTTAATTAATAATTTAATGTAATGCTTATAATACTTTATTCATAATAATATTTTAATTAAATCGATATTTATATCTATATCTATATCTATCTATCTATATCTATACTTCTATACTATATAATAAACAAAAAGTTTTGTCATACTTTAATTAGTAAAAATGGACACTTGTCATCACCACAAAATTTTAGATTAAGTCAAAATTTTAATAAATAATTACCCAAATACTAAATTTCCATATTAGGGGTTATTTAGTTTAAACTTTTAATAAGCAATTATCCAATTAATAATTATTCAAATACAAATTTTTATATTAAGGTTAGTAATTATCCAAATACTTAATTTTAATATTAAGGTTAATATTTTATTATATATATTATATTTTATTAAAATATATTATATTTTATTAAAATAATATATTTTATTGCATATACTTAAATATATTAATATATATGTAATACTTCTAATACTTTATTCATGTAATATTTTAATTAAATATTATATATGTAATATAAAATATTTTATTCTATTTATATTCTATTTAATTATATATATATTTTTTACTTTAATTAAGTTTAAATTCAAATTTACTAAG
>JBCNJP010002847.1:0-15720 GCA_039602395.1 Deinandra increscens subsp. villosa | reverse complement strand
ATCGTCATGAGCGGTGGCGCCACCGGGGCTCATGAAACCTTGGCTTTCTGCTTGGCTAACCCCGGAGAAGCGTTCTTAGTCCCCACCCCTTATTACCCGGCTTTCGATCGCGATTTGAGATGGCGAACCGGGGTCACGCTTTTACCCGTCGTTTGCGAAAGCTCGAACGGGTTCAAGGTGACCCGAGAGGCGCTTGAAACCGCCTACGAGAAGGCGTGTTTAGAAAACGTGAAGGTTAAGGGGTTGCTTGTAACCAACCCGTCGAACCCGCTAGGTACTTTCCTAGACCGCGAGACTTTGAAAGATGTTGTGAATTTCATCAATGACAAAAGCATACACCTCGTGTGCGACGAGATCTATGCGGGCACGGTAACCGCGGGTGACGAATTCGTCAGCATCGCGGAGGTGGTTAAGGAAGTACCGAAGTGCAACCTCGACTTGATTCATCTCGTTTATAGTCTTTCGAAAGATATGGGGTTCCCCGGGTTCAGAGTCGGGATCGTGTACTCCTACAACGATAAAGTTGTGAGTATCGCGCGTAAAATGTCAAGCTTTGGGCTTGTTTCGACTCAAACCCAACACATGCTAGCCGCTATGCTGTCAGACGATAAGTTCGTTAAGAGCTTTATTTCCGAGAGCCGAACCAGACTGGCTAGCAGACATGAAATGTTCACCCGTGGGCTAGCCCAAGTCGGGATCGGGTGTTTGGAAAGCAACGCGGGCTTGTTCTTTTGGATGGACTTACGTAGGTTTCTGAAAGAACCCACTTTTGAATCGGAAATGACGTTCTGGCGAATTGTGATTGATGAAATTAAGCTTAACGTCTCCCCGGGCCAGTCTTTTCATTGCTCTGAGCCCGGGTGGTTTCGTGTTTGCTTTGCAAACATGGATGATGACACAACATTGATTGCGCTATGGAGGATTAAAACGTTTGTGCGAAAGAACAGAAACCTCGAGATCAAGACCAAGAAACAATGTTGGCAGAACAACCAACATCTAAGGTTGTCATCAAGAAGACTCGACGACATCTTGACGCCTCACCGCATGTCACCTCACTCTCCTCTTGCCTCGCCCCTTGTTCGGGCACATACATAAGCGTACGTATAATATGATTATACCGTATACGAGTTGGTGTACGAAAAAGGGATACACCGTTTATATATATATTTAATTTAATTGTCAATGCATGGCTAGGTTTTTGACCAAAATTGAGGGTGGGGAAATAGTTACTGTAGGAGTTGTGTTGTCTAATGACATAAATACTTGATGCGTGACATTTCATAACCTGACGTGTTGGTTGTATTAAATGAAAGTTGAAATAAGTGATTGCAAATGTAATGAAACTAAATGTTTTTTTTAAAGTCCTTTTATTCTTTGTTTTTCGGCATGACATTTTATAACTTGTTGGTTGTATTGAATGAAAGTTGAAATAAGTGATTCCAAATATAATGAAATTAATGGTATGTTTGGTATAAGATAATGAAATGAACGACGGAAGATGAAATGATCGGGGGAATGAAATTGATCATTACCATTCCATCGTCATGTTTGGTTACTATGTCGAAAATAGAAAAAATCATTTTTTTTTGCGTTGTTTAATAGTTACAACAAACAAAGTAATTGAATAAAACTTTACTAAAATTTACATTTAAATTAAAATATATTTTTTATATTTTTATTTTCTAATGTTTTAATTTTTATTAATTTATTTTTATAAAACAGTTTAATTTATATTTTTTAAATTGTTTGTTTTTATACTTTTCTAACTTAATTTTATTTTTATTATTAATTTTTGTTTTTATTTATTTATTTATTTTGTTTTAATTTTTTATTTTTCCTTGTATTTTTTTTCTTTTTATTCTTAACATTTTTCTGTAAATATTAAAGAATAAATCTTATTAGAAATGAATATTTCATTCCATTCCTTAAGGGAATCGAAAAAAAAACCCTCCCCTATAGAATGGAAATCTTTAAAAATTGAAGGAATCTCATTTCTTATGTAATAGTTTATTCCATTCCAATGTGCAACCAAACATATCATTTTTCATTCCCACGTAATGACTCATTCCATTTCACCCTCCATTCTTGCGTACCAAACGCTACCTATTTTTTTTTAAAGTCCCCCCCCCCCCCCTCCCTTAACGATGAGATTTGAATCTTTATCACATTGAAATGCTAAGTCTTATCTAAGATAATGATGCCATTAGGCCAAAGACCCTTTGGTGTATTGAAACTTGACGCGTGTTGTCTTGTAAATTTAATATTATCGACCGTTTCATGTCGGGTGCAAACCTCTATCTAAAACGCATCGACGAAAATTTATATGGAGACGCATAACAAAAAACATAACATTAACAAAATAAAAATTCCCAAGTAAACATAAAAAAACACAATAATAAGAAAAAAAAGACCGAAAACTAACTAAAAAACTTAACTTTTTGTTTCATGTTTAAAACTCACAATGATAATACAAAAGAGACCGGCCTAACATAAAATAATTATATTATAGTATCCGGCCTAATCCTAATAAAACATTAAAATGGTTGCCACATGTCTCATTTTTACAGAGGTCTACATCAGCACTGTCACATGTCAAAATGACAATCAATTATCAATTTATTAGATTACCAATTGAAACCAATTACTAATTTTGTTCAAACTAAATTTTCATTTAAAAAATATTGGCAAACATAATGTAGACGTGATAAATTTACTTAATAATTTGAGTTTTTTTAAGAAACTTATCAATAATTTGTCAAACATAATCAAATTTTTTAAGATATTAAATTATCAATTAATGTTTTATAAAGAACTACGTCATCCATAATTTTCAAATCTCTTAATCATTTTTATTAATCTAATATTATGAACCTAGATTCAAACCGTATAGTACACGAATACTAACCTAGTTATACCATATACAAAACACATTTCCAAACTTATTCTTATAGGTTGGTTTTCTAATTTAACATCCATTTTTTGTTTGTGTTTTCATTACGTTGTATTTTACCTAATTTATGTTTTATCTATCTACAATATCACCGCCGCAATGTGCGAGAGATAAAATATAGTAAAAAAAGCACAGAAAGGATGAAAAAGAAAATAAATAGACCAATAATTAATTGTTTAGTCTAATTTTAAATAATATTCAAAATAAAATTTTAAAAATATTCAAAATAAATTTTAAATCTGATGGCTATAAATTTGATCATGTTTTATAATTTCACCGTGACAACAAGGAGGGAAAAAAACGAGATTAAATAGAAAAATCAAAACAAGACAACAAGGAGGGAAAAAAAACGAGATTAAATAGAAAAACTTGGGTTTCTATGGTTGAAAAACTTGTTTTTTCTTGATGCTTTTTTTACCTTCACGTTGTCTAAATACGTTCTCAAACCGTCTTGGTAGTTTTTGTGAAAAAAAATTCCGTTGGCTGTTCAAAAAAAATAATAGAAAAATAAACTATTGGCCTTTCAAAAAAAAAAGATTGAAAAATAAAAACAAGATTAATCATATAGATTAAGGCTCTGGCTATAGACACCCCTCTTTTTACTAAAAAAACCCAATCCTCACAGTCGTTTCAATTAAAACGATCGTTTTGAGATCGTTTCATTTAAAACGGTCGTTCAAAAAAGGGGGACCCCCTGAATTTTAAGGTTTCGTCGTCACGACACGTCATCCCGTTTAGATCGTTTTAAGATTGTTTCATTTAAAACGACCGTTTTAAGTGAAACGACCGAAAAATAGTGTTTTTAGTAAAACAGGGTTTCTATAACCACTCTAGATTAATAGATATAACAAAAGGCGGGAATGAAGACTGAATTGCTTTCATTTCGATCATTATATTTGACGGTTTGAGAACGTGGGCCTACGTGCCTAACAATCACATAAATCTGGGCCAACATACAACATGGCTATTGCTTGCAAGAGCAAGAGGAAGGGACAGAGGGCCCGACAAAGATGCAACACAAAATTTAATTCCCTTAACCCCGATTAACTTTAAACTTTAAGAGAATTGTATATATCCTTCTACTTTAGGAAATATGTAATTTATTAACTTTAGAAAGAGAGATATGCAAACGTCCCTTTTATTATTTATTCTCTTTCTTATATACATGAAAGGCATGCAAAAATATAGTTATGATGAATGGTAAAAAAAATAGGTTTGAGTTTAGTTTTCTCTATAATTATTTAAGCTATGGGAGTATGGGGTATGGGATGATGAAACTAATGTAGATAAATCACTAATTTCCTTAAGTTTTTAAGAATGAGGATATAAATTGATGCAATTATGAATCTATTCTATAGTATAATATATTTCAGGCAGAGCCGTCTCTGAGAACGTTAAAAAGAATTGGGCCCGGCGCAAGAAAAAAAAGTGCCCCTATATTATAATAAATTAAAATAGACTTGATAGTTAATTCTACATGATGTCTCTAGCAAACTAGCAATCAAAATCGAAGATTGAGAGACTTACAGGCTTGCGATCTTGAATTCTTAATGTTGACTGTACACTTACGAGTCGTAGTCTTCTTCTTCTCGTAGGGTTTTTTTTTTCAGGCTTCCAAGTAACTAGCGAATAATGTGAATACGTGATAAAAAAACTAGACTTGATAAAAAAAACTAAAAACCTAGTTTATTTTCGTTTTTTTTTCTCTTTATAAAGAAAATAAAGAGTTCACAGACCTTTTGTATTAGCTGAGTAATATATATATATATATATATATTATGAACTTGATAAAAATTCTGGTGCCCCTAAATCAATTGGGCCCGGCTCATTTGAGCCTCCTGCGCCACCTCCGCGCCGGCCCTGATTTCAGGATGACAAACTTGTATATTTTACATGAAAAATTTAGGAGTTTTGGAGACAAAATCATCTCTCTTCATTATTGTTACTAGATAAAAAAAACTAACTAAACAATTAAGAGCGAAATTAACTTAGAGATGTAATTACGTAATAATATTTAACTAAAATTTAAAAATTGTTTTCATTTTACATTAATATAAACTTTCATTAAACCATAAAAGATATAAAAGAGAAAAGTGAATATGGTGCTGTTAAGCATCTAATGTTATATGCAAAACCTTTCAAAACTACGTAGTTTTGATTAAAATTAGATTAAATGTTTATTTTATTTCCTTTTTAATTTCTTTCGTCTCCGTTAACTTCGGTGCTTATTTCTCCATTTACATCTATCCATCACTAGCAAACAATCTTCTTAATTTCGTCCATCACAACCAAACATATACATAAAATCAATAATTGGATCCTTTTGTTTTACTAGGCATTTGATTGGATTAAAGAAGGGGTCGGTGAAAATGATAAAGCAAAAAAAGAAATATGAAAACTTAAAATGAAGAAAACCAAGTTAAACTACTTTTTAGAAGATACGCAAATCATGAATTGAATAAATTTAAAAAAAATCCAACAAAACTATGGTCTAGCAACAAAATTATGGAGAGAAATAGATTAAAAAGAAAATTAAAATAAACATTTAACTTGATTTAAATCAAAACTACCTAGTTTTAATGGGTTTCGCATCTAACATTAGATGCATAACATCACCATATTCACTTTCCCATTTATAAAATAGTTTATCAACTGGTTGTTAAAACGTTACAATTTTGTTATAATTATCGTCGTGATACCGTATCACGCTAGCACCCCGACCGGGGGTCTAATACGGAACCGGTGTGGTCATCTTGTTGAGTTGATCAAGGACATCAAGCGTCGCTGCTCTGCTCCTCACAATCCGATTAAACAACTCTCTCACCTGCATATGCAACGCCACCAATCCCTCCTCCATTTCCCCGCATATCTCCCCCATCTCCCCCACCATCGCCGCCACCTCCCCCTCCTTCTCCACCTCCACCGGAAACACAAACCCCTCCGCAAACTCCACCAAACTCCGCCCTAACTTCTCCAATCTCTGCGTCTCCTCCAACAACCCACTCCTCCCTTTCTTCTCCTTCTTCTTCCACTGCTCCCCGATTTTGTCCTGCAACCCGATCATCGGCTGAGCCCACGAAAACTGCTTCGATAGCTGCAAATGCGCTCCCAGCCCCGTCCGTTCCTGGCACGGGATCGCCGCCACCATCGCCCACATCACGAAAACCAAAACCGAGCTCATCAGATGCACCGGAACCACCAGTCCCGTCGGCTCTCCGCCACGTGGCGCCGTTAGATTCGACGACATGGCCTGAATTTGCTTCGACGCCGACCATGACTTCGCGAAAGGGTACGCTAACGATTTTAGGTTTCCGATTGTTGTGTGATCTTTCGACGGCGCTGCGGTGGATTTGCCGCCGTGGTGGTGGTTCTCCTTGTCGTCGATTGCAATCGACGATAATAAAGTGTTTAATGCCTTTTTTGCCCTCGTGACGTGGCCTTCCGCGATTGGTTTTTGGCGAAGCGAATCGACGGCAATTTGGGCGAGTTTCTGCCAGTGGAGAAGCAAATCGATTCCGTGAGTAATCGCGTTGCATATATCGAGAGCTTTCACCGTCCGATCAAGGTGGTCCGGGATCAGACGGTCGAGGGGCGATTTGGAGAAGTTGTGAGCGTCGCGTCCCATGATTACAACCGCTTTGAATTCGGCCTCGCAGCAGAGAAATGCGTCGAGGAGTTTACGAAACCAGGCGATGGATAATATGGCTGTTTCCGAGGGTTCACCGGCGGGGGTGTCTTCCGGTGGGTGGAAGAGTTCGGAGAGGCGGTCGGCGACGTGCTTTTGGAATTGTTCGAGGTCTTCGACCTCGTGCTCGTACGCGACCTGGTTTCGACGGATGCTGATCCGGTTGAGAAAGGATCCTTGGTTATCCGTCGGCGGCATTGTTGTCGTTTTTGTTGCCGGAAAAGATAATGGTTTTTTTATTTATTTTAATTAAAGAGGAGGAAAAGGGGTGGATTTAGTTTGATTAACTGATTTGAATGGTTGATGATTGAGAGGTAATTACGCGTTTGTTTGTGTGGGGTTAATTTCTAATTTTATCCCAAATCTTTTTTTAACGGCCAACAAACATAGAATTGTCTAAGTACTCCGTGCGGGGTGACTCAATGACAAAAATCCACCACCAGCTGGCCCAACCTAGCCGTACGGAACCCTTAAGCAATTTTATCCCAAATCAAATGTACAAAGTTTAAGAGTGTATTTTTTTCAATGATTTCAAACTCTACTCTATTTGTGTTACGAATCAAAACAGGGAATTTATATATATGAGTTTAGCAAAATCACCAACCAAAATTTAGGGATGTAATAATGAAAAAAAAAACTCATTAAAGAACCCAAAAAAAGAACTAAGAACAAACAAAAGAAAAAAAAGCATATAATAAAGAACAAATAATGTCTTTATATTTTACGGTCTATAAAAATAGACGTGTAACAAGTGATAGTAAAGTCTCTAAGAAATGTATTAAGGCTACGCGTAATGGTCAAGCCCCTTCAAGCCCCACCCTTGGGCATTATCCGACACGTGGACGGTGACATGGCATAGGGGCTTGAAAACAAAAGAGGTGTAGTGGGATAAAGCCCCTTTCAAGCCCCACAATTATTACACAACCCACACAAACCTCCCCCCTTCCGGCGTGAAGAATCCAGCGCCTCCCCCCCATTTTCAAGCTTTCGCGCCCCACCGTAGTGGGTGGGGGCGCTATAAGGGCGTGAGAGGGGCGCGAAAGGGGTTTTCAAGCCCCTTTCAAGCCCCATTACGGATAGCCTAATTGTTGAGTAGTTATCAATTGAAGTTTATCATCCCTACCTCATGTGGTGTGGTGATCACATTAGCGCTGACTAAACCACATGCATCTAACTAATAGAAGGGGAATACTTTATGTGATGTGGTGTTGTGTGATATTATTATTTAAATACATATTTAAAATTAATATCTTAAACAAAGTTGAGGTGTCATAAATTGATTGGTTGGTTAATACATCACGCAACAACAAAGTTGGGCGTGAAGAATTCCACGTAAAACCATCACGACGGTGGATAACAGAAGGCAGAGGCGGTCAATGGCGGCGTGGTGTGGTGCACGATGGGGATGGCGTCATGGTGAGGTAAGTATACCGAATGCACTAATAAACAAAAACATAGATATAGGTTTAGACTTTAAAGATTAAAAAGCATGTAAGTTAACCAAAAATGTTGCCCACAATCACTTGAGATAACCCAAGGAGGCTGGTGGTCAATATAATAGATAAATATAGTAGATTGATGGCAACAATTGGTTTTATAAAAATTAAAGGTTGAGCTCTTTAAAAACTCATGTATGGTTGTAATTGGGCACAAAATGACCCCAATTTGTGTGTCATTATGACCACGTGACCAATTGTACAAAATGACTCTAAAATATGAAATAAAAAATGTCACCCATATATGTAAAAGGTATAATAATGACAGTGATCCTTAAGTATATAGTAACATGCCTCCACTTCATAGACCAAGTTGTGCTACTCTCAACCACATTAATTTACTATTTACCCAACTTTTTAAAAGAAAAAAAACAGAGTCTACATGACCAGCTGCTCCCTGATTCCTAATTTCAACACAATAAATTACTCATCACAAAACCAGACTTAGGATCACGCAAAACCATCCGCAGCATAACACACTTGTACTCCTAGCTTAGACAGTTGTACTGTCCTCAACATCACCAGTGACGCGTCACCTGGTTGACTCAGTCGGTTTAACTATTATAAACGGGGGGACAAAACGAATCATGGTTTGAAAAGAATTTGCTGGCATTGTTACTCAACCACCCATCAAAATCACCAACCAAAATTTATAAATTCAAGATCTTGTACGGTATATCACCAAATCTTTGGCTATATATATGACCCAAAAAAACTAACCTCAATATCAGATTCATATCTTATCCTCTTCAAATCTTTCAATACTAGCTAGCTAGATTCAAGAATTTAATTTGTCTCTATTTTTTCAATATTTTCAAATATGCAAAAGAAACTTGCAGCAAGCAGTTTAACAAGTCGAAGGCCGATACCAAAAAGAGGTCAGATCATGGTGAGGATCGCAGCAATAGCTTACCACTCTGTGGTGTCCGTGTTTTTAAAACCTCCACACGGACACCACCACCATTGATCTGAAAAAAAGATCGATGATCGATGGAGAGAAGTAACCAAGTAGTTTGATGATGCATCTATCTTGATCGATAATTAAATGCATGTAGTTATAGTTTCTATAGATTTGTTTTTCAATTGAAGCTTGCTTTGTATGCCCTGCATGTTATTGGATGTCAATATGCTTGTGAGTATTTTATGAGTAAGGAAAGCTTTTCTCGGAGCAAATATTATTAATGCATGTCAACTTGTATCACGTGCCTTAAAAGTTGTACGATATTGCATGCTACAAGTGACCATGAAATAATATTAATGAGTTCTTGAACTAATATTGATCGAGATCTGAGTGAATATTTGTAACCATTACTAAACCAATAAAAAGATAGAACACCACTAAACAAACGGCCATTTGCGACACCCAAAACCGTAACAAACTAACAATCCATAGCAAAAGCTTGTCGCTGACCCCGTTTTGACAGAAATCAGTTTGCGACAGTGGTTTGGTTAGCGACCAAAACTTCCGACCAATTTTGGGACTGAATGTTTGCATATTGTGACAAGAAGTATTAGCGACAATATATTTCATTGCAATAATACGGTCTCAAGTTTGGCGACAGAAAGTGGTTCATGCTGGCCATAGATTTGAAATCTGTATCATCGTTGGTTTCAGTGTGGGAACTATAAATTCTTTTAGGGTGGGCGGTATGGTCAAGAAGTTAATCTTAGGGTAGATTTTTTTTTATCCGATGGGAGCATGACGCATGAGAGAAGTTTGTGAGATAAAAACTACCCTTAGGGTAGTTTTGGAGGGGGTATGATTTAGAGTAGTTTAAGACCACCAAATTCTCTCACATGTCTCTTGGTTAGTTTCGGTTTCTAGTAGCCGCCTAGGGTAGTTTTGTAGTAGCTGAAAGAAGTAGCCGCATCAGGGGGTATGGTACCTAATTACTACCGAAAAATGCACCACTACCCGATCCCACTACCCGACTCTATACCGCCCATCCTTAAGGGGTAGCACAAATTTTTTGACGAGGTTCAGTGGGTAGCAGCCTCTGGTTGGGGTCGAGCTTGTTATTGATTTATAATGTGTCTTAAGGGTATTTAGGTGGTCTAATGGTTTTTAAGATGTAACACACGCACATAAAAATACAAAAAAAAAAAAATACTTCGTATTCGAGCTTAAGGGGTAACACGGGCTACCCCTGAAAACTAGTCAGGCCAACGCACTCAAAAGTGATCATGTGGGTCAAACTCAAACCCACGTTATGCGTGGGAACCAATTTAGACGTTTATGTCACGTGTCACACGTTCGTGATACGTGCACATTCAACTAGTTAGAGTGCAGCATGAATTAGGCATGGCGTTATTCAGGAGCGACTCAACCATTTTAGAGGTATAAATCAAACTAAATTAATCCGAGGCCCCTTTCCAAAATTCCTTATATAAATCCGTCTCCTTTATTCTTTATCTGAGCTTGGAACCATCAATAATAAAGCAATCTTAACAATTAATCTAATGTAAAAGAAATAAATATGTAACATCCCGGATTTAACTTGGGTATATATGTCAAGTTTCATGTTAAATGTTTCATGTGGTAATTTAAAACCCTAACTTGGTTAGTAGTTGATATTGTATAAGAATATTTGGCCTTAATGTGTTAATATGGAGTTTGGTAACTATATGCCAAACACTTAAAAGTCTAGAGGTTCATTGTGTCAATTGAGTAAAACTAATAAAGTTAAAAGCTGGAAATCTTTAGGGAGGTCGCCATTCTCTCCAGGAGAACGATCCAGCCCCCTTCCAAGCTCCTCGAAATCAAAACTCTACAAGAGCATGCCTTAAGCTGTGATTTTGGTGTAGCAAATCAGAAATTGAGAGTGTCCTCATCATCTAACTCCAACCTTGAATCAAGTAAGTGAATCCCCCATCTTGTGCATGTCCAGGTCATGAAATTTAGGGTCTAGAAACTTGAAATTGGTTGGTTAATCTCACATTTCTGGATGTTAGGGTCTTGTTTTTCTATGTAGAATCCATGTGCGATCATTAACTTGGTGATTTAGTAACCAATTGCATAAGATGAACACTTGAGTTAGTGACTACCTAAAAGTTATGTATAATGGCAGTATATGATGCAAATGCATGTAAGTTATATGATGACTTTGGATGCATGATGATGGGTTGGAAGGGATCCCACCCAATTTTACGTCAAATGGTAACTAGGAAGGTTCAAAAGATTGAATTACATGCATGTATGAAAAGTTGCACACAAGGTGTTTGATGAAATGCCTGTATGAACCCCATTGCTTGAAATATGACCAAATTGTTAGAATTTAGGTTGTATGCATATAAAGGGTGTTAAGTTGGGATAAATGAACCAACATTGGTGAAGTCATATTAAAATGCTTACTTTGGTGGATGTGTGCATATGTGGTTATGTGCTATGTTGGATCTATGTTAATGGATGGTTATATGCTTGGTATTGGTCATGATAGGTCCTAACTTGATTAGTGACCCATTAGGAAATCAAGGTGTTGAAGGAAACTATCAAGGGAACGTCGGAGGTAGCGGTGGGACTAACACTCGAGGTAGCACATATTATTGTTAAAAACTGTTGCTAGGATATGACTTATGCATCAATTGACAAATGGGAGTTGGAATAACTCAACACAGTATAGTAGTTGTTTGCACTTGACGGGTTCATAGTAACCCTAGTTAATATTTGTGTTATAAGGAAATTGAAATGATTCGAGGGAATCATGGTGAACGAATTATGATGATTGACTATAAATGGTTCATGGTAACTATAAAATAGTCAAGCATGGCAACAAGGGGTGAAAATGATTCATGGAGACCATTGCCCCGTTCCATGTGATAAATGATCACAAATGGTTCATAGTAATCATAGATCATTGTTAAATCAGAATTGGTCAACAAGCAATGTGTGACCATGCCCGAATCATGGAACCCAAGTTAATGGGTCAAACGGGTGGAGTGACTCTAACAAGTCAAACTAGCGTGGTCAACACCACCTATTAGATAAGTGGTTTATAAAAACCATGTCTATACGACATTGTGTGAAATGAATGTAGATGATTCACAAGAATCATAGTAGAGGAGTCAAGGGCAAGATGATTAATCATGGACTTCGCTGACATGTTTTGAGCGGAGGATTAATCTGCTGGGCGGAGGAAACTTCCTCTGGTGACATGCTCTGAGCAGAGGATTAAGCTGATGGGCGGAGGAAACTTC
Organism: Deinandra increscens subsp. villosa; assembly: GCA_039602395.1. Taxonomy (NCBI): domain Eukaryota; kingdom Viridiplantae; phylum Streptophyta; class Magnoliopsida; order Asterales; family Asteraceae; genus Deinandra; species Deinandra increscens. The sequence continues at coordinate 3,395 of JBCNJP010002847.1, read as the reverse complement.
CTCTAGTGACATGTTCTGAGCAGAGGATTTTTCTGCTGGGGCGGAGGAAACTTCCCCTGGTGATATGTTCTGGGCAGAGGATTTTTCTACTGGAGCGGAGGAAATTTCCTCTGCTGAATGATATGTTGCTACATGAAAGTAAAGAAATGAGTATAGCTCTATTGTATGTTTTAAAGCTCACTACATGATAGTGTAGTTTAATGGATCAATTTGATCTGGTGTTTCATTTCTTTTCTTATTATTTGATTATGATAATTTATTATTGGCATAGAAACTCACATATGAAGTGGGTAATGTGCAGGTAAAAGCAAGGCATGATCCCGGATACATATCAATCTCGATGATGATCGATCACTCGAAGTTGGAAATTCCCGTGAAGCATTTTGTTAAACTATGTCATTAAGAACCATAGTAGTGGTTTTGTACGTATGGAACTATTGGTTAACCTTTTATAAAGCTTTGTTCGATACCTGATGACTTGCCCTACTTTTTTTTTGTCTAAACCGATTAATTGAATGTCTGGTAGCTTAAAACAAAATGAAAATTTTCTAGGACATAAATTCCGCGTTACCAAAACGTTATGTTTTACTTAAAAATGTGTATGGGTGTTACAAAGTATAAGGCCCATTAGAATTAGAATGCAATGACAGACTATAAAACAAAAAGAGATTGAAGCTTTAAGCTTGTAATAAAATATAATTAGAATGCAATGCCATTGGGGTTGTAGCTCAATGAGTAAGAGACAAAGTCTCTTTGGTGGTGATCAGGGTTCAAAATAGGTGTTTCTGTTTCTACCCAACAATTGAAAATAAACAATATCTCACAAATGATACAATATTTTGTGTGCGAGATGGAATAAGCAGTAAGTTGGGCTTGTTAGACACATACATTAATAAAGAATAAAAATCACTCACTTATAGATTTGATAACAGTGAGCTGAATCATTAAGAGTCTTACCAAGGAGAAGTAGACGAATGTGACTTGTGAGGGTTTAACATTAAGATGTTACATGTTAACCATTCAACATCTTTTAAATCTCTTGACGGTTAAGAGACATTACACCATTAAGATGTGGCATCTTAATGACTATTAAAAGACATTACGAGGCTACCCCTTGTTGATGCTAGTAGGCTAATCTCCAACCATATTCTTTGATCTTTTGCAATAACAAGTGGTAGCTTAACAATCAAAATAACAAACATACATATGAAGGCAAAAATTAGAGAGAACTCACACAACGAAAGTCGATCAAGAAAGTCAACAGACAAGGAACTCGTAAAGAAAGTCACAAACCTTTATCGGGATTTGTTGAAATCGTTGTACCAAAGTCCGACATTTGATCTCCTACTGCTCGTCGAAGTCCGACATTTGATTTGTTTAGTGGCTGGCTTTGATTATCCCTAACGGTTTGATCTACCTCCCCCCCCCCCCCCAATATTATTTTCTTATTCATCTTCATTCATATGGACCTTTAAAACCCTAGTTGCAGAAAAATTTGCATACGGACCTTTAAAACCCAGTTGCAGAAAAAATTGGGGGCGCTTTCAATTTGGGGGCAAGCAATTGCTTCCCCTCTAAACAACTAAGAGTCGGCCCTGGCGAAATCCTAACTAGGGAAACCCCAATTCTCATGCATTTATAAATACATATGTATTGATGTACTTTTTCTTCTCTATGCTCTCATTTGCTCTCAACCCTAAACTCTCACACTTATCTCCGATCAAATACTTATTCTCGGGTGGGAGGTTATTACGGGGATAATTTCTTCCCTGTGACACCTTAACGTGTTGTTACCTATACAGGTAGGATCATGTTGTTTCAGATCGCTCACGTCCTATTGCTGCTCCGGTTGCATTCGTCTCTCAGACTTGGTGGTTCGAAAAACATATTAGAGATCCAATTCGATTTAATCAACCCGATTGACATTGATTTCTAAATTGGCGCCATCTGATATCTAAAACTTAACTAGCTAGATTTGTTTTTTTCTCCCTTATTTTTCAAAAACCATGTCTGATTTGAATCTTCCACCCTCCCAAATCCCTGTTTCGGGTACCAATGTTGTTGTTGGATCCGATCCACCACCGACTTCGATTGTTTCTCCCTCATTGGCCAATACTACCCCCTCAATGGTGGTAACAGATTAGACCAATTCGGGCCCTATTGAGATGGTCAAGGAGTTTGATGATGCTTCTTCTCGTCCTATAGCCATTATATATCTCAGTTATTCCTCTTATTTGACTCTTACTAGTCAGGTCGTTGCGCCGACATATCAACCATCTTCAGTATGAAACACTTCGCAGGTTTAATGAACACTTCTTATTCGTTTCATTACCAGCCATCTGCCTCTGGTCAGTTTTATCATGTTAGTGAGCTTCTTCGCACTCCTCTATCCCACCACAACTCAGGTATCCATATGTTTCTGGCTCTTCGTAAGCGGTGGATTCTCAGCCGCTCCATGTTGGTTTTTCGTAAATATTTTATTTTCAGAACGTCACATCAACATTTTAAATTTATATAGTGTCATCGAGCTTTCTGGTGTGTTCTTGGGTATGACAAAATGACAACTGCTATGACGTCCTTTTTATATCTTTTATATGTGTTTTGATGTTTGGGATTGAACCCTAATCGTCGTAACACGTGACTGGTATCCAACTAGCTAGTTTTCATCAAACACCAAGTTGTAGCTAGTAGAAGGCCGAGAACCACTATAAGTACCTTCTAGTCCTATAGTATTGTTAAAACGTGTCTTTTTAAATTTTAAATGGTAGAACCACTTTGGCTTCTGCTTTTTCAATGGTGCAAAATGGTTGTGCGGTGTGTCTTTCACACCAAAGATCTTTTGGTCAACATTCAGGAGGGAGCCGTTGCTAATTCTAAAATGAGGCTCGTTGATGTGGTTTTTAGAGCGGCGGTTTGGGTCCTGTGGAAGATGAGGAATAAGTATGTTTTCAAGAATCAAAAGGTTTCGTTGAATGAGATTCTCTCGGAGGTGAAGTCTACTAGTTTTGATTGGGTGAATAGTAGAGCTAGAGGTTGGAGTGTTAATTGGTGTGAGTGGTGTAACTTTATCTTTCCGATGTAAGTTTTCTTTTGTTGGGCGGGCTCGGTTTGCGCCTTGCTTCCCGGATCCCCTTGTTTTTTTTAATGAAATCGTCCGTTCTAAAAAAAAAAAAAAAAAAGTGTTAAAGTTTTGTAATGAATAAAATGATTTACATTTAAAGTGATATACCGAAATCATCATCATATCAGTGAAACAATCATGATGAATATCTATCCACATAAATAAATTGAAAAATCTAATATTGTCTCAAGTTCTACGTATGATTATGATTGTTGGACCAAAATCGCTGTTCAAAAAAAAAAAAAGTTCAACGTATGATTATGATTGTTGGACC